>OZ010614.1:6749818-6802318 GCA_963932145.1 Acanthosepion lycidas | reverse complement strand
GGGAAAAATTCAAGAATACTGATAATAAATAAAAGGTATCTGTATTAACTATGACCGCTTACATTCAGAAAGTCAAGAATCTAAAAATGGGTTAAATAATAGGTGGGGCTCTCTAGCCTTGGAGAAAGGTAGTTGTGGATTCATTACCATGGAGACAATAATGGGAAATCCCTCTGCTGCATAGGGATTCACAGTTATTAAAAGAAAAAAATTCTGGTGAGCTATGAACTGAAGGGATATGGTTGCAATTCTTCTATGTGTCATGTCCCTGCAGGATGTAGGCGATCATGGCTCTCCATAATTTCCTGTCCTTTGTAGCTCTTAATAAATTTTGTTTTGTTGTTATCTCTCTCAAACCTTTATCGTTCATTTACTGAAGCTCGCTAGGTAGGTTATATGGTGTTTTCCTCTGTCCCTCTTGCCTTCAATCTGTCCTATGTGAATCAGATTTTCCAAACCCTCTTTCCTCATTATGTGTCCAAGAAATTTCAACTGTCTCTTCCTGATCTTAAGTATGTGTCCTTTTTGTTTCCATTTTCTCAAAAATTTTTGTTGTTGCTCACATGTTTGGTCTATGGTATCCTCAGCATCCTTCTGTGGGACCATATTTCTGTTGCTTCAAGTTTCTTCATCTGTGAGGAGATTGTCCAGCACTCACTGTCGTACAAAAGGATGGATATTACATAACAGTTCAATATTCTTTTCTTTGTAAGAAAATTTTCTTGTTTCTTAATACTTTGCTTAGCTTTTAGAAGGAATTTCTCCGTGCCATATCACAGGGCTGATATTATATATCATTTCAGTATCCTTTTTCTTGGTTTCTAACAAAAAGTTTTCTTATTTCTTAATACTCAGCTTTTAGAAGGTATCTTTTGCTATCCCAATACATCTTTGGATTTCAATGTCACACTTTTCATTCTCTGTTAAAACTTTTCCCAGATATTTAAATACTTAAATTGATTGGTCATAAGAAATCGTGAAAATTCTTTTTAATAATTTTTGTCATTAGATATTTCTCAAGTCACAGCATTTTTCTGAATTGAAAATTATTGATTTTTTATTTTTTTTATTGTTTTAGAGGCTGCGGAGGGGCTTATTCATAGTCTAAACACGGGGTCAAATTAATCCCTTACTTCTTAATTATCTGTATTTTATTTTTATTTGCAATTGTCAACTTTGAAATTGTGTTTGTCATTGATAACCGTGTACTACTGATGTCATTTGTCTTCGTTCATAATAGTAGACATTTTGAAACATGCTTCAAAGTGACAATGTTTCATTGTTAGCATATGAAGCGGAAAGGTAACCAAGCACAGCAGGTTCAAGTACTCTACTGAATACTGACTCATATATATATAGTTTATGCAAACCTAGGTAATCCCTGTTAAAGGGTTTGTGGTGAAATAACTTATTACATGGAACCTTAACGTGGTCTGTTTTTTATTCAAAAATATATATATAAAATATATTTTTTGTTATGTTATTTTTATAGATACAATTTATTTAAATAAATACTTTTTCGGACACATCTTTAGCTATTTTCAAGGGGTTTATTGTTAATTTCTTTTCATGGTTGTCTTATCAAGATATAGTTGTGTGATGCCTTTATAACAGTAGTGTGTGTGTATATATATATATATAATATATATATATATATATATACACTGTTTTTGCCTGCTGTAGATTGTGAACTCACATGACTCATTTTGATTTTAAAAATTTCTTTGTGTGTTTTTCAAAATGGCACATCCTTACAAGTGGCCAGGCTGCTGTGGGATAGGTTCTTTTTTTTCTTGTTTTATGTCTTTTTATCTCTAGATAGATTGCCAGCCAAGGCTAAAGAGCTTATACCTGTCAATTAGGTGAGGAGTATTTTTTTTTTTTTTTTCCAAATATAACCATTAATGGTTTCTGAACACTTTCATCTGCCTAATTTCACTTACAAGACTTGGGTCAACTGGTGGTGTGGCTTTCAGGCATGGTGTACCCTCCCATCCAAATTGCTGATATCATCAAGATGTCATCTCCTTGGCTAGTCAACCATGCCTCACTATTGAAACACTAACAATCTAACCAGGAAGGCACTTGCCCACCCCCCCAAAAAAAGAAAATAACAAGTTTACTATGATAGTCATAATTAGTGTACAGTTCATAGAAAAAGGAACGTTGTAAATTATACCTGTTCAGGTGATATAGTGTCCGTTTACACTGCTGCAGGTCTTAGAAGTTAACATCCTCTTCAGGGATGACAAAACATCAGGTCGAGATAATTGGTTTGAGTTTTTAAGATGCTGAGGTGGAAAAAAAAAAAAAAAAAAAAAAAAATTTCAGTCTCAATTATTTATTCTAAAATCAACTAAAAATTCTTCTCACCAAAGGTTAGCACACTTTTAATAAGTGAAGACACATAAACAAGAATTTAAGCAAATTTTTTAAACTGGTGAATGAAACTCATTAGAAAAATGAAGGTTGAAGGGCTTAAATGTAGATATTTCTATTATTTATCTCTAAGTGTGAAAAACATTAGGATCTGATTGGAAGAATGAATTTGGCTTGAATAAAGAAAGCAAGAAAATTCTAGATTATAAAAACCAAATAAATGTTGAAGGACTTAAATGTAGATATTTCTATTATTTATCTCTAAATGTGAAAAACATTAGGATCTGATTGGAAGAATGAATTTGGCTTGAATAAAGAAAGCAAGAAAATTCTAGATTATAAAAACCAAATAAATGTTGAAGGACTTAAATGTAGATATTTCTATTATTTATCTCTAAATGTGAAAAACATTAGGATCTGATTGGAAGAATGAATTTGGCTTTAATAAAGAAAGCAAGAAAATTCTAGATTATAAAAACCAAATAAATGTTGAAGGACTTAAATGTAGATATTTCTATTATTTATCTCTAAATGTGAAAAACATTAGGATCTGATTGGAAGAATGAATTTGGCTTGAATAAAGAAAGCAAGAAAATTCTAGATTATAAAAACCAAATAAATGTTGAAGGACTTAAATGTAGATATTTCTATTATTTATCTCTAAATGTGAAAAACATTAGGATCTGATTGGAAGAATGAATTTGGCTTGAATAAAGAAAGCAAGAAAATTCTAGATTATAAAAACCAAATAAATGTTGAAGGACTTAAATGTAGATATTTCTATTATTTATCTCTAAATGTGAAAAACATTAGGATCTGATTGGAAGAATGAATTTGGCATGAATAAAGAAAAAAAAAAATGGTATTTTTTTTCTGTCAATTTTTGGTTAAAAAAAATTCAATGAACCATTTACATACTATGTTTTCTGCTTATCATAAACTATTCCATTATCGCAATGTGGGACATTTAGTAGCAAAAGCAACAGAAAAACATGAATAAGAAAAAACAGAAAAGAAATTTAATCAGCTCAACCCAAAACATTAAAAAGAAAAAAGGAAAATTTAAGTAAAAGAAAATGTAAAATACTTACTGTCCCCTTCTCCTTTTGTCTGAATGTGCAAATGCCTCCATGTCAATTTAGTCTGATGATGTTCTAAAGGATGAAACATATCACATGAAAATGTCATAGTTTATCCTTATCATAAACTAAATTTTAATTGAATTGAGTTGAATAGTTTTAGTCTGATTATTATTTAAACACATCACCCGTAAACATTTTCCACTTTTGTCCTTATTTAAACTAGATTGAAAATAGAAGGAGAATGTTAAAAAAAAAACTAAACCTTTGATAATTAATCATGACATGTAGCCTGAAAATCTTTTGATAAAGTCTTTATTTAGAACTTAAATTTATTTCTATGCAGTTTCCATGAAAATACATCAGAGGTGGGTTAGAATCAGATCAGATGGAATTTTTCAAATAATAAGTGTGTGTGTGTGTGTGTTACAATTATTTCAGACCTGTGAGTGTACTACAGGATATGAACACTTGTCATCCTCTATGCAAGCATATGGCATAGCAATAAAAGCATCATGTATGATAGCGCCTATGAAGCTGACTGTCTTGTATTGTAGGTTTGCAGACTGACCACACCCAAGTGATGAAAGAGATTGAAGAAAAACTCTTGCGGATTCATGCTGAGGCACGAGACAGTAAGAACAATAATACAGAGGCCATTAGCAGACAGCCACGGTTGCCACCCAGGGTGCTGCCTGCATTTGCCAAAGTTGACAAGGTTGAACCAGGATCTCCAGCTTCAAAAGCAGTAAGTAAAAAAAACAAAAAACATTATCACTGATTTTGATTCTAGAAATCCTTTTCATCTGAATTTCTGGTTTTGATTGATTGATTTGTTTTTTATGGCTTATCAACCCTTTGCGAGTTATTTTATAACATGCCTGGCCTGCCTCGATCCTGGGTTGTTCCCATGCTGGCCAGTAATGGTGCCAGTCAATTGATGGTTATCTGTCTATATTTCTGAGATGAGGTATAATACCTCATCTCAGAAATATAGATAGAAATATAGTACATTATTTACATTATTCGGACTATTGTCCTCATCTTTGTCGCCATATTTATTACAACATTTCGGCCTATCAGTATCTGTCTATATTTCTGAGATGAGGTATTATGTACACTATTTACATTATTTGGACTATTGTCCTCATCTTTGTCGCCATGTTTATTACGTTTCTTCAAGCAATAATAACAAAAATTGCAATGTGATCTCTGGTAAAAACATGCAATGATAACAGCAAAAATGGTTGCTGAAAACATTAGGTTTATAATACCCAGAAATTCATACCCAGATGTCCTCAAGGACACATGGCATAGTGGATAAAAGCATTGGTTAGATCCAGTGATAGGACCCAAAGAATGTGAGTTCTAATTAAGGCAGTGGAGAACTTGGAGAGGGGAATTAACAGGAGATAACTAGAACAGTCTACCCCAGTGAGGGAAATAAAGGTTTCAGTTTGACATTCCAACCACCTGAAGAAACGTTGTAATAAATATGGTGACAAAGATGAGGACAATAGTCCAAATAATGTAAATAATGATGGTTATCTGCTTTCTGCTTTGTTACTTTATCTGCTTCTGCTTCTTGATCACAGAGCAGTGAAAATCAAATTTCATCCATACTCAAGTGCAGGGTTGAACCGGGGTGAAAAAAAAGACAAAGAATGCTTCTGCTGGTGAAAATAACAAAACAAAATAACGAAGAAGGTCACGATGTTATAGTTTTTGATGCCACAATATTAACCCTTCCTGTTAAACTCTCTATCGTGACACTTTGTCTTTTTCTTCTAAATCTTGGAGCCGGTTCAATCAACAAAGAATGAGGTTCATCTGGAATTCTCTCAGCAGCAGGTCATGTGGGATTCAGCCTGTTCATCTACTGCTGTCTCATTTCATCTATGTCTCTTGCCATGTCTTTCTCTAACTGCTGGGTCCCTTAAGCACTCTGTTTATATGCATTTCATCTAACTCCCACCACACCAGGACTCATCAATATTCATATCAATTACTGTGTTTGATAGCATATAAGATACACAGGTGTATAAGATGCACCCCAATTTCAGCAGGACAAATCAAGAAAAAATTAGTAATTAGTAAATTATTAGTAAATTTTCAGGTAGGCTGATCAGTTTATGTCAGCCACCTGAAATAAACTATTTTTATGAGAAGAAAAGTGTTTTTGAGTCAAACATTTTAAAATAGAAGTACTGAATTTTTCCAATTTATCACCTAAATTCAAATTAACTGATAAACTTTATCAGTAATACACTTTAGTAAAGCTGATAATTAAGGTGACATAAAAAAAAATTAAACCCTAAAATCTTCTGTTTGATATTCATAAATTTATCTCAGCATTTTTATCCCATCACTATGGAAGAAAACCAAACACATTGAAAGCATTTTGTTTTCACAGTTGGAAAGAAACTCCAACTAAAGACATTCCAATTGAATGCACCTATTCCATTGTCCATGATACTGCTGGACTATCAAAAGGGACTTAAATAAACATTGAAGATGACAGACAATCAAGAAAGAGAAAATTTTTACTATAGTTTTTATGTTCACAAAGGTTTTCTTTCTGCTGTTAGTTTATTAAAAGATTTGATGAAAATACTTGTTGGTCTTGGTATATTCAATCATGTTATTTTTAAAGACTTCAGGTTTGATTGTTATTGCAAAAATAGTATTTCTCAATAAGCAGACCAATATTTGTTGGTTTAAATATGAATTGAGAGATTTCTATAATTTTATTTTGAGAAATATTGCGATCAGTCAATATCATATGTTAAGAAAACAAATGAAAAAAAAACTGTTGCATTTATGTACAGCAAAAACAGTAGCTAACCAAGAAAAAAGGTCATTTTCAGATTCAGTGTCCTCAAATTAGTTAAAAAAGAAGTTTGGTGTCTCAACACCATTTAAATTTTTTTTTTTTTTTTTTTTTTGTTGACCAGTATTATGTATTGAGTGCTTTTTGGCAGAAGATAACCTGATAAAAAGCACTGAAAAATCCTGGTAATTTTCATAGATTTTCTCAGTTGTAATATTATTATTATTATTATTATAAACTGTAATTAATATAGAAATTTTTGCCACTTATTTTGACTGTAGAAAACATATACCAAGCATTTATAACCTGGAAACCTATACTAAAGTTAAGCAATCTCGAGTCTGGCCAGTACGTCACTGTTTGGGAATATCAAGTGCTGTAAACTTGGATGTGTGGGTGGTATAATGGATATTGGTTTGGAATTTGTTAATTGGAGAGACAAGTTCCAATTCCAGTTGGGTTCGTTATAGTCACATGCACACATACCCTTGGGAAAGGTATGAATCCAACTCCTCTGTCCCAGCTATGGGTTAATTAGTAAAACTTGTATCACTACACTATTATTTCAAAAAAGAACTTACAATCTAAAATAATTTCTGGCTTTTCTGCAATGGGTTGATAAGCTGTAAAAAATGAATTGATCAGTCATGTTACCGAATGTTATAATTTGGTTTGTAAAATTATAATTTCTCTCTCTTTTTTTATAGAACTTGCAAATTGGTGATGAAATATTGCGTTTTGGTTCCATTCAGCATAAAAACTTTGAAAATCTCCAGGACGTTGGCAAAGTTGTCCAGTATAGCATTGGGGTATGGTGAACATTTACTTCCTGTCACTTAAATCTGACATTTGAACTTTAGAGCAAAGATTTCAGTATTTTTCCTTAAATTAATTCCTTTTGTGTCAATCCATAAAGTCATTTTCAGAGAAATAAATTCCTTTCTGTCTTTTCTCAGGTGCAAAAAATTCCTTCCTGTTTTTTTCTTGTGGGTCTTGGGAATAAGTTCCTTTCTGTCTTTTCTCGGAGTAGGGATGGGAAATTGTTTCTTTCTGTCTTTTCTCAGGAGTAGGCAGAATTTTGGAGGTTGGGGTGGAGTGATAAGTTCCTTTCCATCTTTTCTCACGGGGTGGGGGTGGGGTGATTTCCTTTCTGTCTTTTCTCAGGGGGTGGGGTTGGGATGATAAGTCCCTTTCCAACTTTTTTTCAGGGTGGGGGGAATAATTTTCTTTCTGTTTTTTCCAACAAGCAAAAAAAATCTGTATCACAAAACATCGGTCATCAGAATCGGTCTTTAATACAAAAATTGCAAGCATTTATAGACAAAAAAAAACATGTCATTTAGTGGTCTGTTTGCAAGGCTGGTCTTAAGTGTGACATCATCCTGTTCTCCCAAGGATGAGTGGTTAAGTTTTTTTTTTTTTTTTTTTTTTTTGGTGCAAAGGGAGACAATACAAGGACAATTGAAAATTTTTAATTAACATTATTATGCTTATTTTAAAGGAACTAATTTCTTAAAATAAAATTCTAACTTCTCACCCATAGTGGTGGGCTTTTAATAAATGAAAATTTCATGCACACACAGACACACACACATTTTAAAATGCCAAATGCAACCCAGTTGAAGAATTTAAATTTAGATATTTCTATTAAGAATGTGCTAAATATAAAATGGGCATACTTAAATTATATCTAGCTATATACAGCAATAAATATAAAAAAAAAACATCCTGGGTAAGACATTACGTCCAGCAGCAAGGCCTCTGATCAGAAAATTTTGAGGAGCGTGGAAACACCTCTTAATTGCTGGTGTTCCTAGGTCCACCCTGACAAGGGGTGGTAGCACCTGTTAGGGTCCCAGCTATGGGCAAATAGTTAGCTATTATCATCAATACTTTTTTGAAACAAATTATTACCAGTAATATAATTTGGAAGGAAAGATATTGGCAAAACAAAATATTACTAGCAATAAAAAATTTTGTCAAATAAGCCAAACCAATCTAAACCAAAGAATCCGTATTCTATTCATACGAATCTATCCTAAAAATGTCGGCATTAAATAAGCCATTGAGGTTGATATGCCATAAAACAAAATAAGCCAAACCAATCTAAACCAAAGAAACCGTATTCTATTCATACGAATCTATCCTAAAAATGTCTGCATTAAATAACCCGTTGAGGTTGATATGCCATAAAATAAAATAAACCAAACCAATCTAAACCAAGGAATACATATTCTATTCATACGAATCTATCCTAAAAATGTCATTGGCATTAAATAACCCATTGAGCTTCATATGCCGTAAAACAAAATGAACCTAACCAAACCAAATATAAAAAAAAACCCCAACAAGATGCGGAAGTAGAACAGAAGAATAAGCAAATAGATCCGCTGTAAGGAAATGGAATGAAACAATAAACAAGAAAATAACAACAACAAAAAAAAAAGAGATGTAAATGCATCTCTACCAGTTGTGATTCCTTTCCAAACTGACCACATCAGTATCAGTCTCTCTTCCTTGCAAGTCATGAAAGAGATGCTCCCTGTAATCATCATACACATTGATGGAATGAAACACTTCCACCATTGTAGTTACAGGTTGCTAATATTTGATTATCAACATATCCAATTGTCATCCAGATAAAAAACAAGAGGTGGATATGCTGACAGCTGATGGAACAATTTTTTTATTCATCGACAGTTGGAGAGGACAAACAATAACGATATATAAATTTTTATATATCAAGAAAAAAAAAAAAGAAAGTGGAAAAAGTTTTTGTGTGACATGTTTCCTTCTCCAGGACTAAATTGGACTAGTTTTATGTTGATGCAATTACACATGTGCATGAAGAAGAGGTGCTGAGAATTTTAATTTTTTTTATTTTTTTAATGTGTTTTTGGGTCTATAATCTCGCTAATTTTATGTAGATTCTTTTTCTTTTCATCACTTTTGTTATTAAATATCTGACATTGTGATAATAGAAGATCTGCCAAGAATGGTAAAATGCTGTAAGAATCTGGATACAAATTTACTCTGGATGATCTTGTGATGAAAGCATTTTCCAGACATCTTTCTAGGTATTTTTCCAGAGACATTTTTGTCTTAGTGAATTATTTCCTCTTATTAATAGAGTAGCATTTTTTTTTTTTTTTTTTTTTTTTTTTTTTTAAATCAAAATTGTGGTCAGTCTTGTTATGGTTAGCAACTAATGCATTTAATGTGTTTTGTTTTCATACAAACACTTATTTAAATTTTTTGAGGTTTCTCCAATGTATTCCTTGTGACAATTATTACAGGTAATAGAGTAAGTATTTGTCCTTCAAGTTTTAACTTTAGTTTTGTATTAAATCTTTTCTTGCTTTAGACATACTTGCGACAAATTTTATGTTGAGTTGAGATAAATTCTCTTCAATTGTAGCTGTGATAGAGTTAGTGGGTAGAAAATAGTTTTTTTTTTTTTTTTTTTTTTTTTTTTTCATTGGGTTTGACAGCTTTTCTATTTTGGGATATTTCATGAACTTTTTTGCATAGAATATGCCATAGGGTTTTGAAAGGTCTTGCAATTGTCTTCATACAATACGAATAAGCTAAAATTTGATATTGACAACCTGAAAAATGTATGAAACAGACTGTTGCCACTCAGCATCCATTCTTATATTTACACATGCTCTATCTCTTGGATGTTGAGACCTTTTACCCATTAGTTATGCTTTCTTTAAAACTATATTTTTTATAATTTATCTTTCTCATGTTTTCTCTTGCATTTGTCCTTTGGAACGTTTGCTTTTGACTTTTTTTTTTTTTTACACACACACACACACACACACACACACACACTCTCTCTCTCTCTCTCCCCACCCTTCTCCCTCCCCCAAAGCACTTGTTAGCATTTGCTATGCTGTTTTCTCAGTTTTTGTTTTACTGCATAAGTATCCCCCACCCAGACCCATGGGCACACACATACACTTTATGGAGTTCTAATTAAAAGGCCATTTTCTAAATTGCCTGTTTGTATTTTCAGAAAACAATTTCTGTGAGTGTCCTTCGGGATGGCAAAGAAATTCGTTTGACATTGATTCCCAACAAATGGAGTGGACGGGGATTGTTGGGGTAAGTGAATTGTTATTGAACTTTTTGTCCATTTGGACGCCTCTTATGGAATGATGTATGAAGAAGGAGTCGCTTCAGCAGCCAAGTTGAGGGGTTGACTCTACAAAGTATGGGTGGAGGCAGCTCTTGAAGATGTTGGTCTTTCTCTTTCCCTCTCGAACTCTTTCCCTTGTACTCTTCCTTCTCACTCTTTTTCCATACTCTTTCTCTTTTTCTTCCACTCCCTTTACCTCTCTCTCTTGCTTCACTTCTCTCTTCCTCTCGCTTTGCCTCTCTCTCTCTCTCTTCCTCTCGCTTTGCCTCTCTCTCTCTTCCTCTCGCTTTGCCTCTCTCTCTCTTCCTCTCGCTTTGCCTCTCTCTCTCTCCCTCTCGCTTTGCCTCTCTCTCTCTCTCGCTTTGCCTCTCTCTCTCTCTCGCTTTGCCTCTCTCTCTCTCTCGCTTTGCCTCTCTCTCTCTCTCGCTTTGCCTCTCTCTCTCTCGCTTTGCCTCTCTCTCTCTCGCTTTGCCTCTCTCTCTCTCCCTCTCGCTTTGCCTCTCTCGCTCTCTCTTTGCCTCTCTCTCTCTCTCTTCCTCTCGCTTTGCCTCTCTCTCTCTTCCTCTTGCTTTGCCTCTCTCTCTCTTCCTCTCGCTTTGCCTCTCTCTCTCTTCCTCTCGCTTTGCCTCTCTCTCTCCCTCTCGCTTTGCCTCTCTCCCTCTCGCTTTGCCTCTCTCCCTCTCGCTTTGCCTCTCTCTCCCTCTCTCTTTGCCTCTCTCTCCCTCTCTCTCTCTCTCTCCCTCTCGCTTTGCCTCTCTCTCTCTCTCTCCCTCTCGCTTTGCCTCTCTCTCTCTCTCTTCCTCTCGCTTTGCCTCTCTCTCTCTCTCTTCCTCTCGCTTTGCCTCTCTCTCTCTCTCTTTGCCTCTCTCTCTCTCCCCCTCGCTTTGCCTCTCTCTCTCTTCCCCCTCGCTTTGCCCCTCTCTCTCTCTTCCCCCTCGCTTTGCCCCTCTCTCTCTCTTCCCCCTCGCTTTGCCCCTCTCACTCTCTTCCCCCTCGCTTTGCCCCTCTCTCTCTCTTCCCCCTCGCTTTGCCCCTCTCTCTCTCTTCCCCCTCGCTTTGCCCCTCTCTCTCTCTTCCCCCTCGCTTTGCCTCTCTCTCTCTTCCCCCTCGCTTTGCCTCTCTCTCTCTCTTCCCCCCTCGCTTTGACTCTCTCTCTCCCCCCCTCGCTTTGACTCTCTCTCTCTCTCCCCCCCTCGCTTTGACTCTCTCTCTCTCTTCCTCCCCTCGCTTTGACTCTCTCTCTCTCTTCCCCCCCTCGCTTTGCCTCTCTCTTCCCCCCCTCGCTTTGCCTCTCTCTTCCCCCCTCGCTTTGCCTCTCTCTTCCCCCCTCGCTTTGCCTCTCTCTCTCCCCTCGCTTTGCCTCTCTCTCTCTCTTCCCCCCCCTCGCTTTGCCTCTCTCTCTCTCCCCTCACTTTGCCTCTCTCTCTCCCCCTCGCTTTGCCTCTCTCTCTCTCTCCCCCTCGCTTTGCCTCTCTCTCTCTCTCTCTCTCCCCCTCGCTTTGCCTCTCTCGCTTCACCTCTCCTTCCTTCTCCCCCCTCGCTTCACCTCTCTCTTTCTTTTCTCCTCCTTTTACCTCTCTCTCCTCCCAAAACTTTTATGGATAGAACCATGAATAAAAATACCCATAAAAATAATAATTCTGTAACAGCCACACACACACACACACACATATATTAATATATATATATATATATATATATATATATATATATATATATATATATATATGAGAAAAATAAGGAATAGGTATAAGAATGTAAGAAAATGTGAAATAACCCCAGCATTTGATACATTTCCTCTCGCTTTGCCTCTCTCTCTCTCTCTTCCTCTCGCTTTGCCTCTCTCTCTCTCTTCCTCTCGCTTTGCCTCTCTCTCTCTCTTCCTCTCACTTTGCCTCTCTCTCTTCCTCTCTGCCTCTCTCTCTTCCTCTCTGCCTCTCTCTCTTCCTCTCTGCCTCTCTCTCTTCCTCTCTGCCTCTCTCTCTCTCTCCCCCTCGCTTTGCCTCTCTCTCTCTCCCCCTCGCTTTGACTCTCTCTCTCTCTCTCCCCCTAGCTTTGACTCTCTCTCTCTGTTCCCCCCTCGCTTTGACTCTCTCTCTCTCTTCCCCCCCTCGCTTTGACTCTCTCTCTCTCTTCCCCCCTCGCTTTGACTCTCTCTCTCTCTCTTCCCCCCCTCGCTTTGACTCCCTCTCTCTCTCTTCCCCCCCTCGCTTTGACTCTCTCTCTCTCTCTTCCCCCCCTCGCTTTGACTCTCTCTCTCTCTTCCCCCCCTCGCTTTGACTCTCTCTCTCTCTTCCCCCCCTCGCTTTGACTCTCTCTCTCTTCCCCCCTCGCTTTGACTCTCTCTCTCTCTTCCCCCCTCGCTTTGCCTCTCTCTCTCCCCCTCGCTTTGCCTCTCTCGCTTCACCTCTCCTTCCTTCTCCCCCCTCGCTTCACCTCTCTCTTTCTTTTCTCCTCCTTTTAATTCTCTCTCCTCCCAAAACTTTTATGGATAGAACCATGAATAAAAATACCCATAAAAATAATAATTCTGTAACAGCCACACACACACACACACACACACACACACACATATATTATATATATATATATATATATATATATATATATATATATATATATATATGAGAAAAATAAGGAATAGGTATAAGAATGTAAGAAAATGTGAAATAACCCCAGCATTTGATACAGGCACATATATATATATATATATATATATATATATATATATATATATATATATATATATATAAAATTAAAACAAATCAACCCAACACCAATAACTAGTATTAGGTTGGTGCAAAAATAATGACATAATAATGTCGTTTTGTGACATAAAAAATACGTCACAAAACGACATTATTACGTCATTTTTTTTGCACCAACCTAATACAAAAGTGCATTTCATAAAAATAATGAAAAAAATTGAAAAAAAAAAAGTCAGTTGCTGAAATCTCCTGATGAGTGGACTGAACAATTACTTTGTCTATGAAACCCTGAGGTGCTGAATATAACATCAATCAGTTGACAAATTTTATATTTATATTGCTCATATATGTTGGCAGCAATTTTTAATTTTATATTATTTGCTCCCCACCCTCCACTAGTTCTTTTGAATGATGCTCCATTCATTTTCAGGGATTGTTCTGTGTGTTGTTAATAAAATCATTGTTCGTCAGAACTTGTCCATATTATTTAACATATATATATATACATACATAATATTTCAGTTGGTGCAAGTTTTTGTGATGTTAATGTTTTTTTTTCTTTTTGCAGGTGTAACATCATTCCTGTGTAGGAAAGATTTCTTCAAAAAGTTGTTTTATTCTTCAATAAATGCTTTACTTGTTTTAAAGTTTGTTCTTTTTGTTTTTTTGTCTCTGCCAGATATATATATATATCCTATCTTGTGGGGGTCTGCTTAAAATTTCTCTGACACCCACTTCCCAAAATCTAATTAAAGGATCAACCAGGATATATTTTTTTTTTTTTTTTTTTTTTTTTAGGGCTTCTTGTTTAGGCTGTCATATGTCTGATTAAATTACAAACATTATGTCTGCTTATTTTTATCACAATCCTTTCATATTCATGAATATTTTTCTGTATATTACAATTAAGACAAGAAATGTACTTTAACAGTGAGAATCACTTTCATTTCCCAAGTACTTTCCATCTCTTTCTGAGATCATCATCAGAGGTGTAACTGGTAAAACAAAATCTGTGTAGCTATCCATAGTTTTTGCATATCAACCTAAACGGGTTATTTAATGCCAGCAAGATTTTTATTACTGGTAATTTTTTTTTTTTTTTTTTTTTTTTTTTCAAAAATTTACTGCTGATAATAATTTTTCCAAAAATTATTTGCTGGTATTAAAATCTATTTTTTATACTTTCCTAGTGTTTTGAGCCACCCACTTTTTTATTGGGAGTGGAGTAACTATTTGCCCATATCTGGGACCCTAACAGGTGCTACCACCTCGGGTCAGGGTGAACCTGGGAACACCAGCAATTAAGAGGTTGTTCCATGCTCCTTAGAACCTCCTGATCAAAGGCCTTGCTGCTGGATGTAGTTTATCATCTTACCCAGGACACGGATGTAGTTTGTCTTACTCAGAATGATCTAGATGACTAGACAGCTGATCTAGCACTAACAGATCAGTAAAGGAAAACTGGTTGGTCATGATACAGACCCTGAATGATTATCTCAATGAACAAATATTCTCTCAAGGAGGCCCCATTGCCTTGAATGCCTACCAGGATCATCCCAGACTATATATGATCCATTGCTGAAGATGCTGGAAACAATGGTCTGTTCCTCATACTGTCTGAGTAAGTATCTGATTCCTCCTGCTATGCTCTATGTTTACAAGAGCCACATTTGGCTGAAAATTGATTACTGCTATCATTTATGGACTGGAGCTATCCTGTCTTCACTTTCCAGTCTTGATACCATTCAGAAGCGATGAAGTGGGGGGATGAATTACTTTCCACCCTACAATCCATTTCCCCACAGTCTCTCGCTACTTAATCGCTGTTTCTATGGAAGAAATTCTGATGAGCAACATTTCTTAGCTTCACCAATTCTAATCCTCAAAGTGAAGACCTACCATGTGACACATATTGTAGCAAACTATCCCCATTCTCTTTGTATTCTGTGAATGAGGAATAATAAGTTCCACTTGAACAGCTTCACCCCATTTTGTGATGTCGACAAACGCTCATTGCTACTTTAGTAATGTCAACGAATACTTGTTGTCACTTTTGTAAATTCTCGTTGTAGTAGGGACTTTTGAATCGCAGATACAACTATAGTAACGCTGTTGAGCAATACTGGTGTCGGACGCCTTCGAATATCACTCGTACTAATAGTACTTGCTCGATAGTATACACTCGAATAATAATCCATATAGTGTTCAGATCACTATATGGATCTGAATAGAGAAATAGTATAGTGAATAGAGTAGAGAATAGCAGTCTGTATAGTAATAGAGGATAGACTAGAAATAGTGATCATTTAGACATCACGTTACTACCTACTTATGCGTTTCTCCCATGGTCACGTGATCCACTTACTTCAATAATGGGATCGCCTATGTAGGGGGGGGGGGAATTCTTCCCATTTGCTTTCACTTTCATTTCCTGGATTCTGCCACCACGTTCTTGTGGTATTATCGTCTTGCTTGGGGGTAAAATGATTTAAAAAAAAAAAGAGTGAAATAAAAGGGTTCAGATCGAAATTTTCTGAAGGTTACTCGGACCGAAAGAAACCTGAAGATCAAAGAGCACTCTAGTCTAAGCGTTGTGATCATAACAACAATGAGGACAATAGTTTGGCTGTAAATAATAATAGAAACAAATTCTCATCCAGGACACTCAAACAGAAAAAAAAATAACTTTATTTAATGGTCATTCAGCCTGATCACACCCTATTTATATTTCAGTGGTATTGTAACAAGAAGCAATACTTGAATAAACAAGCATACTTTACATCAGTGTTTCTCAACGTGGTCCTGGTCGACCACCGATGCTCCACATAGCATTTCTAATGGTCTACTAAGAATTTGTAGCCATTTCACAAAAATGTATCTAAATTATTTATATTTTGAAGAATTAAAAAATATATTTTGTTTAATTACATATATGTCCATTTATATTTGAAAATTTCGAAATTACGTAGGTATTATGCAGTATTATACTTATTTTATTTTTATCATCTCTCTCTCTCTCTCTATATATATATATATATATATATATATATATATTAGTGGTAAATATACATATATATGCAAAATCCACAGGTGCATATACACACATGTATATTTTTTGAATGAAAAATTCCTAGAGGATAGAATCCAGGTAGAACTCAATGTCCAGGACAGAGTAAGGATATAACAAGGCTTAAACACTAATATTCCATGGTCATAATTTATTCCATTGGAATCGTAAATACGATCCAATTCATCAGACCTACAAATTCAAAAAGAAAACAGAAAAAAACCTACTCCGGAAATAAAAATAGAATTTAGAGAGAGTGTAAATATGAGAGTGTGGGATGAATGTTAGTTCATAAGAGAGGGGTTTAACAGAGAGAGTTTTATTTAAAAACTAGGTGTGAGTGGAAGGGGGAAAAAAGATTGTTGTCGGATGTCTAATACAATAAAGATAACATTTCGTGGTGACATACACACACCATGGCCGATCAAATCTTAAAGAAGGAGGGAGAGGTAAGGAAAGAAGTGGTGGGGAAGAAAGATGGGGCGGGTGAAATTAAAATTGAAAGGGACGCTGTGTAATTGAGAAAATTGACAAAAATAATATCGACTACAGGTTACAAATCAAATATAAACAATAAATATGACGATTATCTAATCTGGCGAGGACCTATATTTTTATGTTCAAAACGCATGCAAATACACACATACACAATACCTTATACACGTAGTCGATATTATTTTTATCAATTTTCTTTTATAGCTAGATGTAGGCATAAATTCTATGCTAACAGTTTCTTTTCTCACACTTCTCACTTGTGGAACTCCCTTTCGGCTTTGCCTCTGCAAAAATTTACATGCAGTGTCAATCGCTATCGACTGTCCTCCTGATTACTCTCTCTTCTTTCTGCTCATCATTAATGTTTCTGTTCCTAATTCATCCACACCCAGTAACCTCTTTTGTTTTAATGGTTTTAATGCCTTGTATTGGGGTGATTTAGATTATATATATATATATATATATATATATATATTAGCAGTAGAGCCCGGGGATGTAACAGTAAGAGATAGATCAAGTATCAACCATCAACTGAAAAATAAAATTGACAAAGATTATTGTTTAAGGTTGACGGACACGCATGTCTTCATTAGTTTTCTTTTTCTTTTTTTTTTTTTTTTTTTTTTTTTTTTTTTACAAATTGGTCAAACTCAAACAAAAACATTGTTTTCAATCGTTATGAGTCTACTGATTGAATAGAATTTTATTAGAAACAATTGTCTTGTAAATGGAATTTTGAAAGGATTCTGAATGTAAAAATAAAGAAAAAAGTGTTCAAGACAATAAGAAACACTACCTGCCAAAAAAAAAAAGTGAAGTTTTGTTGAAATCGGTTGAAAAATGTAGGAAATCCGATCCAATATATAAATGTAACAGACACACACACAACCTGGGTTTTATAATAAGTAAGATGGGTGTGTGTGTGTGTATGTGTGTATATATATATATATATATATATATATATATATATATATATATATGCACTCGATTCTCCTGTCGAATTCGACGTATGAGGGTCAAGCAGATCAGTTCCTAGGAAACTGACAGCCCGACAACAGCATATAAGATTTGATTATATTGGTGAAGGTTTTGTGCAGAACCATCTACACTTTTTGAAGGGCCGAATACAGAGACCTGGTGCATTATGTGCCACAAGGTCCCCAAACGACCCTCCGCAGGTTTTGAATTCAGAGTTGTCCTTCTCGTAGACCAGTTCCTATCCTGGGCTATAGAACTCAATCTGTCCTGCTATTTTACCCATAGCTAGAGGGGGAAGAAGAGGATTCACACCTTTCCCGTAAGTGAATGTAATGGATTCGACTGGAATTCGAACTCTGCTCTCCGATTCTTTAATCCGAGCCATTAAACATTACTCTACCGTGTTTCTTTGTTTATTTATATATATATATATCTCACACTAGTGAGTTAGTCGTCGTAACAAGCTTGTTAACCATCACATTTTTTTATTATTATAATCGCTATTTTAGTGGTTACACGTGTTTGAATTTGAATATCCGGATTTTATTTTCTTGGTCAGAGAAATTAATATCAACCGGCCTAGATCGGGAAGCCCCGTTTAAGGGAAACTGTCACTGAACAGAAATCGAACCTGTATCCTTTTTTTTTTCCAGTAAAGAAACCACTCCTATAGTCGAAGCGTGCCTCTACCAATTTGACCACGAGAGACCATCAGGATAAATTAACACGCAAAGGCCTCATTAAGGAATGCGTGTTTTTCTTTGAGACTACTCCGAATATCTCCGAGTTTCGTTTGAGTACCCGAGAAACTAACAAATAAATTTTTAAATGGATTTTCTTTTTAAATCCGACATTATATCTTATTTTACTATAAATATTACTTTTTAGTGGACACCCATGTTTCATTTGATATTCCCGATTTTTTTCTATATTTTATTAAACAGGGACATTTATATAAATCTGTTTAGAAAGAGAATTCCTACTAGCATCCGCCCCCCACCCTGTCGGGAAGCACATTTTTCTTTAGTAAGACTTTTCGATCTAGGCCGGTTGACATTAATTTCCCCATTTAAGATCGTCCTGGGTAAGACCATAAGCTACATCCAACAGCAAGGCATTTGATCATTTGGTTTTGAGGAGCGTGGAACCACCTCTTAATTGCTAGTGTTCCCAGCTCCACCATGACCCGGGGTGGTAGCACCTGTTAGGGTCCCAGCTATGGGCAAATAGTTAACCCACCTAAAAGGAGTCAAAACACTATGAAAGTATAAAAATAGGTTTTAATACTAGCAATATATTTTTGAAAAAAATATTGCCAGTAATATATTTTTTGGAAAAAATATTACCAACAATAAAAATCTTGTCTCGGCATTAAATAACCCATTAAGGTTGATATGCCGTAAAACAAACCAAACCTGTTTAATATATATATATATATATATATATATATATATATATATATATATATATATAACAATATCAACTCTTATGGATAATCTTTTATAAGACAACATAAAATTCTTTTTATTGTAATAAGAAAAAAAAAAATCAAAAAAAAATCTATTTAAACATAGCATATCCTTAAGCATCTCTTCGGTTAGTCTGACACAAGGCCAGGTAAGTAATGCGCTCGCTATCTAATTCAGCAAGAGATATCTTCTTAAACAGGTTGCATGGCCCATCGTGCATATGTTGCGTTGGAATTGCTTCCGATATTCCTCAATGTCTTGTGATAATCCCCCGTAATCTTTTGCCGCAAGATGATGGGTTCGGGCGGAGTGAGGTTAGTGAACCCACAAAAGGATTTAGGGAATAAATTCTTCCCCGTCCCAAACTCGGTATTAAATCACTTGAAATGAGTCATCTTTTAAATTCCACAGACCCGCCTTCAACTTGACCTTCAAGAAACGAATTCTTTCGTCTTCATTCCTGTTTTTTAAAATTTTTTTAGCGACTTGTTCGGCAGCTCTACGAAGAAGATCAAGAGACGGTTAGCGATAGCAAAAAGTGATACGACAAAAAAACAAAACAAAAAAAAAACATCTGGAATAGTCGGAATATAAACACAATGGATAGCGGCTCAGACTGAGAGCCGAGTTCGAATTCCAGTCGAATCTATTCACTTACGTGCCTTGGAAAGGTATGAATCCTCCTCTTCTCCCCGCCAGTTATGGTAAATAGCAGGACAGGTCAGATTCTATAGCATTAGATGGCAACTGGTTTACCGCAGATAGATACTGCGGGAAAAAAATCTGCCTCGTCAGTATCAAAAGGTACATGATCGCATAAGTGTATATCAAGCGTGGCACATAACTGGCTGATACGCAACAGCCTAAAGTTGAAATTACTACGAGGCCATTCCTTTTGCCATCGCTAGCTACGGTTGCGAGTCATGGGTACTGATCAACAGGGAAAGACATCGGAGTGATGCTTTCGATTAATGTGGCCATATCGCAGATTGCTTAGAATGTCATTGACAGCGAGACGTACTGTCTAATCTTCTCGTTCATTCGTCTATTGTGTAGAAAGATTATCTAAACTTTTCTACACTACGATTGAAATATGGAACGGTCCATCCGCTATAAGTAGAACGCCTGCTCATGGAACAGTGGCAAATGGTGGGTCGCAAAGACGTAGCGCTTTCAGTCGTACTGAACTACCGCATTCTTAATCCATCTTCTCGTGTGATTAAACCAGAAGAAGGAAATTACTGGAAAGTAATTGAAACTCACCTGAAGCGAGCTGAATGTGTAATGCTCCTCATGCCAATGACACTTCCACCGAGCTTCTCTACGGCATATGACTTCACTGAATTTTGATGTGTTCCTCTCGAATTTATATTTAAACTGGGGTCATCAGGGGAGAATGTGCACCGTTTCGGGGCCTTCCTCTCAGAAAACCCCGAATTCTTTACTCGGCTCTTTGGTCCCCAGTGTTTTATTTACAGGCTTACTAACGAAAAACTACGAGAGTTAGACGAACTTTATAACATACTCGCCAGTCACTCGTAAGCTGGCGAGTGCATTCGCTTTACTCTTGCAAAGGTCAGCGCGGGCTGCTCAACCGTACACACTTCAATCCGTGTACACTGATCGCCATTTCTCGACTTTTCTCGTTCACCATGGCATCCTTCTTATTAAATACCCAAACACAAACTCGCTGAGATCTGTCCAAGGAAGTGGGGAAAATATTTCATATGCCATAATATAGGTTTAACTCAATTAGCTATTATGTTTCTCTAACTCTTCAAATGTTGAACGTATAACAAATTCTAATTTCTATTTTCTCATCTTTGCACTATATTAATTTTATATCTTATAAATTGTCCCCTGTTCTGTCACTCATGAAATAAAAAAAATAATTGTTTGTACGGAAAATAAGGATCTATGTACATCTAATCGTCTTTAAATTAAGTGGCAACCGTAGAATTATCGTTGAACTTTTAAAAGCTAAGCTCAAACATTAATTCAATACTCAAATGTAGCGATCAATTTTGAGTTCTTTTGTAGTTTATTGATGCCTATCACATCTACACTCTTGCCTAAATATTGGGATGATAGGCAAACCAGGAGTCCTCCACAGGAGCTAGCTTAAATACCGCCCAATAGGAAAATAAGAGTTAATCTCCTTGAACCATGAAAGCAACAATAATGGCTAATATATATATATATATATATATATATATATATATATATATATATATATATATATATTCATACACGTTTCATTAAATAATATAGACAAGTGTTGTCTATTTTATGTAAATTCTTTTCATAACGTCTGATAAGTTTAATAACATTATCGTTGAACGAAGACAGAAATTCACAATATTGATCCATATTTTTTTAATACAATCTAAGCTTTCGGCTTACATAAGCCATTATCAAAGATGTCAATTACAACATATTAAGCAATATACGGACAAGACAGTGATGATAGTCTGTGATTGTTTACATAGAGGATTTCTAAGCAACGATAAACACGTGCATATAAGACGCCAGAAGCGAAAATCTCACCGCATCTCATGACGTCACACATGACCACACGAGAGTGAATTGTAGAAGTATGAAATATGGAAAGCCATTGGTATAAACCAATGGTTTCTGTTACCAATTATAGACATTTATACCAATGGCTTCCCATACTTGCCCTACAAATTTCAATTTTTTCTTCCTGATATTAAGTATAAGTCTCCATTTTGTTTTCCATTTTCACACCATGGTATTCTCAGGATCCTTCTACAGAACCATATTTCTGTTGCTTCAAACCTCTTATTCATTTTTCAGGAGATTATCCAGCATTCACTGCCATTTATTGTGGATTGATATTATCTAACATTTCAGTACTCTTTTCTTTGTTTCTTTTGCCGTCATTGTCCAGCATTCACTGCCATATAGGAGGACAAGATATTACATAACAACTCAGCACTCTTTTCTTTGTTTTTATTGCTTCAAGTCTCTTCTTCATCTGTGAGGAGGTTGTCCAGCATTCACTGCCATATAGGAGGACTGATATTACATAACAGTTCAGCTCTCTTTCCGTTGATTCTAATGACCTTTTTCTGTTTCTTAATACTTCTGGAAGGTGCCGAAGTTTTTGTTAAGCCAGATATTTCGATCTCCTCCAAGATTATCTTCAGGGGTGAAATTCGAAGACATATTTAATGTAACTGTGATCGTTGTGATAATGATTTTTGTAAACACGCGTGAAGCCTCCCTGTTATAATTATTTAAAAATTTAAAATTTATCCGTTGTAGCTATGGTGTTTTATTTGCACGCGGTGTTTTTATTTGGCTTAATAAAACTACGGCGCCTTCCTTGATGAACTTCAATTTGACATCAAGAAGAAAATTAGAGAACTAGAAAGGATTATTATAAAAATAAATAGACATAATATGTTTACATTATTTAATGAAGATATGCTGCCTAAATACGCACAGACACACACACACTATATATGTGTGTGTGTTCCTTACAGTGTGTATGGGGAAAAAGTCGAAAATATTCTTCAGGTTAGTGATAGAAAAAAATCTGTGTAAAAATAAATGTCTAATATCTATCTCTCTCTCTCTCTCTCTCTCTCTCTATATATATATATATATATATATATATATATATATATAAGGTTAATGGTCAGGGTTGAACTGAGCCAGGAACAGTAGTATTAAAAAGTGCTCAATACACTTATGGAAAAAAATAACATGTAGCTTTTAGCTTTAAAATTATGAGATCAGTTGATTTCGCTACCTTGATTTCTAACTTATGGTATCCTCAGGCGATTTTTATCAATTCAAAGGTAGCGAAATCAACTGATCCCCTAATTTTAAAAGTATATATATATATATATATATATATATATATATATATATATATATGAAATAAATCCTAAAGAGCCAGGAACAACCTACCTAGGTTTCCCCTAAACGGACCTTCAGGGTATGCTGGCCAGCTTACCCTGCTTATCGGTTTAGGTGAAACCTAGGTAGGTTGTTCCTGGCTCTTTAGGATTTATTTTATTTATCCCTGTTCTACTTAATGTATTGAGCACTTTGCTTAGTTACTTTATTTTACTCTGAGCTTGGATTCTGGTCGATTGTTTTCACCTGAATTAATTGTTCTTAGGTCTTTCTTTTTTTTATTCCTTATTTTTCCTTGGGGATTGGTTTGTTCATTTACAAACCAAAATACCTAAGGTTTTTCCAGACGAGTATATTTACTTACATTTATATAATATATATATATATATATATATTAGGTTGGTGCAAAAATAATGTCGTTTTCTCACATAGTAACGTATGTGAGAAAACGACATTATTTTTGCACCAACCTAATATATATATATATATATATATATATATATATATATTGAAACCTTTGATAATGGCTTATGTAAGCCGAAAGCTTAGATTGTATTAAAAAAATATGGATCAATATTGTGAATTTCTTTCTTCGTTCAACGATAATGTTATTAAACTTATCAGACGTTACGAAAAAAATTTACATAAAATAGACAACACTTGTCTATATTATTTAATGAAACGTGCATGAATATATATATATATATATATATATATATATATATATATAGTGTCAACTACAAAGACTGTTTCACAGTTCATTAGTGTGGCTAAACATGCGATTACTGCAAGTCGTGATTGAAACCCGACTTATTCGACATCAGTCGGTGACGCTCACCTCTAGGCTATCAGGAGCAAAGTGAATTTTTAACACATTATATATAAGACTGCCATACTACCAGAGGGCTCAGTTCATAGTGAAGAGCTTAGCATTAATCATCATCAGCAGCCAACAAATTCCCTTTTCTCCAAAAGTGCTCAATCCACGAAAGGGAGCGTATATATATATATATATATATATATATATATATATATATATGAGACTAGTAGAAGAGCCCGGCGTTGACCGGGGATGTAACAATAAGAGATAGATCAAGTATCGACCATCATAAAGACTGAAAAATAAAATTGACAAAGATTATTGTTTAAGGTTGACGGACACGTATGTCTTCATTAGTTTTTTTTTTTTTTTTTTTTTTTTTTACAAATTGGTCAAACAAAAACATTGTTTTCAATCGTTATGAGTCTACCGATTGAATAGAATTTTATAAACAATTGTCTTGTAAATGGAATTTTGAAAGCATTCTGAATGTAAAAATAAAGAAAAAAGTGTGCAAGACAATAAGAAACACTACCTGCCAAAAAAAGTGAAGTTTTGTTGAAATCGGTTGAAAGATGTAGGAAATCCGATTCCATATATAAACGAACACACACACGCACAAACAACCTGGGTTTTATAATAAGTATAACTCGATATGAGTTGTCCCCCTTTCATTCTTGCGATAGCGATGCCTTTTAATCGTGTTTTCAAATTGATTTCGTGCAAAAACAATTGTGTTTTTCCAATTTTTGGTGCTGTCCGAACCACCGCAAGGTAATTTTACGTAGTCCTGTGAAGTTTTGTTGAAATCGGTTGAAAAATGTAGGAAATCTGATCCAATATATAAACGTACAGACACACACACACACACACACACACACATACAATCTGCGTTTTATAAGTAAGATTAATGTGAGTAAAAGTTTGTTACTTAGCTGATTAATGTTAACTTCAGTATCCCGACTCCAGATATAAATGCATATTCTGAAACAAAGTGGAAAACCTTTTATCGACGCGTTTCGCCGTCATGACGCATGTTAAATTCGGATTCTACGGGTTGGTTTGAAAGAAAAAAACTGTGTGTAACTAACGTCTCCGCCTAAACACAGAAATTTTTATCTGCTATTTTTTCTTTTCCTCAATAGGAGTAGATAGGTTCGCCTATCGCCCGTTTCACACTCCTCTCCGGTCTTCTGAACAGGAGTAGAGGTTTATCCTTTGTTTCCTCTTTAGGATTGGGTTCCTGATTCCTTCTAAAGCTTTTTTTTTTCATTCTCTTTCACTAAGATGCCCCCTGCATCTTAGTGGTATTAAAAAAAATCAGCGGAAAAGTATTTCATAGAAAAGTGCGAGGTTTACTTTATATTCGTGAAAATCTTGGCTGAATATCAAATGCGTGTTCAATATTTTAATTTTCCTGTTTGAATCTAAGTTTGTGGGGAGGCGGGGCGCAGAGGTTTCGCTATGGATCGCTGAATTTCAACTGCGTCTTCTGAAAAGCCGCCATGTTTTTTTTATTTTTTTATTTTTTTATTTTTTATTTTTTTATACCGGAAGCAAATATTTAAATGACAGCTTTATAAATGGAATCAGAAAGGTAGTTAATAGTCGAGCAACAAGTTGGAAATCTTAGAAATATTCTTCGATTATTGAATTGAAATATTTATTTAAAACCAGTCGATTGCCATAATAATTAATTAATTAAAAACGCCTAAATGTTATATTTTTATTTTCTTTGAATTATTTGTGGTTAATTTTTGTTTGACATTTTGATGGCTGGGTAAAACGGCGAGCAGATAAAAACAAACAAAAATAAAACGAAATCAAAAACAAAATTAAAAGTGAAAGACAAGTAAATAGAATTTTAAAACGAAATCTATTTTCGCTATTTAAAATCTGACATCATCGTTGAGTCATCGCGAATTGAGGTGGAGGAGTTATCTTCCTTGAAAAATATGCAAGGTCAGATTATCCTTTGGGCTGGTTTAGGCTGAAGCCTAAGGCCTCTATAGATTTTATAAAGCAATGATTTTAATTTTCTACATAGCTTCATAAACTGAAATATCAATATGATAAACTTATATTTATTTGACTTTGCAGGAAGCAAAGCAAAGAAAAAAATGTTTTCAGTTTGTATCATTGTGTTTCAAGCAGATAACATCTTTGATTTTAGAATGTTTAAAACTTGGAAATTTTCATAAAACAGGGATTCTAATTTTCTAGATGTTATAACTTTTAAAGTGTTTCATAAACTGAAGTGATATCACGATGACAAACTCATATTATTTTGAATATTTTATTGTTATAATGTTGGTTATAAAATTTTTTCTTTTACTACAATTATGTCGAAATAAGTGTTAATTTGGTTTGAAACAAATACTAAAATAATAGTATTTCTTAACAAACTAAAGATAGCTATTTTAGTTTGTTTAAAGAATTTGCGATAAGTTTACTTCAAGCTATGTAAATGTCACTAAAATATATAAGAAATAAAAATATTTTAAAACAACTTCCGCTAAGAGGGTGGCTCCGTTTGAGGGGGCCCATTATTTCATTATCCTTATAAAAAAATATTTTTATTATTTTAAAAATGTTAGAATTGTAAATGTACACCCATGTGCAAATTAATTACCAGGAAGATGTGGAGAGCCATGATCACCTACACCCTTGTGCAAATTAATTGAAACAGACGAATAAGTCCGTTATTATTTACTTTTTTCGTATTTTTCCATTGAAACATGACCCAATGCACATGTTAGTACTTCGTATGTCCATTCCATAAAGTCCTTGCTTGTAGATTGATCACAGATCCTCGATTTGATTTAAATCAGGAGAGTTTCTGATCAAGTCTATAGTACTTAGATTTGTTCACTGTTTTCCAATGTGTTCGTGTAGTGTTACAGTTTTCGTACGCTTCCTTAGAGTAACGTCCATCGCAGGCAATGACAACTAATCGACAGTCGCGACAATATGTGTGTGGGCGTACTTCATTTTTCTTTTTTTTTTTCAGAATTTTAAGACGAATGCAGCAGCATCTAGGAGAATGGTTGTCCTTTTGATCTCTATTGAAACACATTAATCCATTCTACAACAATGCTACTACTAAAAAACAACAACAACAGTCAATTGATCTCAAAATGACCTCCAATTTGTTGTTAGCTGGATCTAGAAATTACTTCTTAATTTTAACGTCCCCCCCCAAAAAAAATGAAACTGTACTCTTTTAACCGTTTTCTAGATTCTTTTTTTGCCTTCCATCAGCATGGCTGATGCTAACCTCCAAGAGAGCAACTCATTGCGCCTTCTTGGTCTCGCATTTTCCACTGACATGAAGTGATTTTGTTGAATTAATTGATAGATATGCTGCTATGATACTGTATCATGACAGACAATTTTTCTTCTTGCCAGAATTCATCATAGATATTTATAACCGAATAAGCGAATATTGCTGCCTTGTTTGGTCCGATGCTCCTATTAGATATCTTGAGATTCTAGACAAAATGTAAACAAGGGTCCGTAATTTTATTGTTCCTGACCTGGCACCTCGACTTCAGTCACTTTCCCATCAACGTGAGGTAACTTCCCTTTGCATTTTCTATAAACAAATTTCATGGCAATTGTTCTAATGAGATCTCCTCCTTGGTGCTTTGAACCAGTGGGGAAAAAAACGACTTGTATATATTTACAGTTTAAGGTGCTGCACTATATATTCTCCGTAAAGAGATTTGGTCAACTGAAGATAATTTGTCACTTCTTAAATATACTGGTCCACCTGTAAAAAAATAGGGAATAGTTTTGAGTCATAATTTTTTAATTTAACATTCTTTAGATCTACTTTAGGCTGTGGCGTTTGTTAAGATGGAAAAAAAAATTGATTATTTATCATTTTGGAATGGGTGTCCTGTTCATAATATTCATATAGTGTAAAATCGATCCCTGACTTTTACAGTTATTGGATTTAGCTCTTTTGCTTACAAAACAGACATTTTACAAATTTTTCATGGACCTACATTGTTTTGTTATCTTCATTAATTCCCTTTGTGATGTCATCAGTTTCCAACTGGATATTTATGCTGGTGACATAACTATTTACTCCTATTGGATTTACTATTAAGTCCGATATGTCTAATAATGTTGGCAGATGATCTCTTATAATCTCTTTTTAATTTGGGAAAGAAATGGTTTGGAAATTTGAAAACCGACAAAACAAAACTGCTATCTTTTAGTCATCAAAAAGAACCTTTGTTGCCTTCCATCAGTATGGCTGATGCTAACCTCCAGGAGAGTTACTTATTGTTCCTTCTTGGCCTCACATTTTCCACTGACATGAAGTGGAAAGATTATATTGAATCAATGGCTAGAAAAGTTAGTTCACTATGTTATGTTAGGCATTTTTCTCGCAAGAATCTATATTACATATAAATATGTAATGAGGGGCACCTTGAGGTTTTGTAATGGTTAACAAGCGTGTCTCGCTAGAACAGTTACGACTGAGTAGTGAGTTCGATTCTCACCGGGTTCCCCATACTTTCGGCCTTGTGCCACATCTAATCTACTCTTGAAAAATCACTATAAATATGTAACGAATGGTCTTGAATAAAGGGTAGACTTAGAAATAGCTTTCGTCCATGCACTAAATATTGCTGTCACATCTAGTCTCGTGCTTTTGCTACGACATATTTAGAGATTCTTCATAAAATCTAAAGAATCTGCAATGTTATTTATCCTGACCTGGCATCTCGGCTCAGTCAGTTTCCCACTGCCATAACGCAACTTTCCTCTGCCTTTTCTATAAATATTTTCATGGCAACTGTTCTGAGGAGCTTTCATCTTTGGTACCTAGACTTCACAAATGTAAGCGCAGTACTAGATTGGCAGTTAGGTCTAATGACTCTACAGTTGAAACGGCTGAATGTAACCGTAAGTCCTATGGTAACAGTTTCTTTTCTCGCACTTCTCGTCTGTGGAACTCTTTTCCGACCTCTTGCTTTCCTGTCAATTTTGATCTTTAAAAATTTAAATGCAATGTTAATTGCCATCTCCGTCTCCTTGAATCCTGTTCTTTTATTGTCTTTTCTCCCGAATCATGATTTTTTTTAGATTCACAATCTATTTAACTTTGATCTTGGAAAAACTTAAATGCAATGTCTATCATTATCTTCTGTCTTCATGATACCTGTTTCTTTAAGTGTCCTCTCTCATTAATAATAGTTTTATTTTCTCATATTCTCCGTACATGTGTCTTAGTGGCATTATTACCTTGCTTGGAGTGAAATGATGAAATGAAAAAGAAGATTCTTTCACTTTCAGTACTCACCCCTTGTGTCTTAGTGGCTTTATCATCTTGTTTGGAGAGAAATGGTTAAAAACAATATTTCTTTCCTTGTATTATTTACATTATTCGGACTGTTATCCTTGTTTTCATTGCCATGTTCACAACGTTTCGGCCGTTGTACGCTCCGGCCTTCTTCAGGTGATTGGAATTTCGAATCGAACCCTTCATTTCGTCCACTAGTATCTAGTTTCACGTGCCGTGCCTCTTCCGGATGTCCCCCTTAATTTTTACTCTCCAAGTTTTTGGTTCACCACTGCTGTGGCCTGGTATTGAACTCTCAACTCTTTGGGTCTAGTCACTAGATTTAACCAACGTCTTTATACACTGGGCCATGTGTTCTGGTGACGGAGGCATATTTTTCTTTCAATTTAAAATGTAACAAGGAACTTGACATCGATTTTAAGTGTCGCCTTCGGCGGCTTTGAAGTAGGTAATAATAGAAACGTATTCCAAAAAGTGATCTGATTAAAATATACGGAAAATAATTCGAAATAATTGAAAGACTTTAAAAAATGATAATTACATTGACGTTGTTTTATTTAAAAAATCTTCATCATTAACTTTATGATTTATAAAAATAATTGTAATAATATTTATTATTTTTAAAAATTAAAACAGCCAGGAGAATATAATTATGACTGTTTTTGAAGTCTTCCAATTATTTCCAATTATTTTTTTGTATTTTAATCGAATTTTCTTTTCACTATTGCTTTTTAATTCATTTTCAAATTCAATTCATCTATCATCATCCTTAAAATGGCGGCTTTGTTATTCACATTAATTTTATTAAGTGCAACTTTGATTCGCTTTCCCTTTAATTTTATTTCTTTTCCGGAATTTTATTTTTCAATAAATTCTCGTCGGGTTCTCTGATCTTAGGTTTTACTTTTCCTTTTATTTTTTCATGTATTCTTCGTTGAAATTCTGAAAATGAATGTCGTCTGCATTTGTCTCTTAAATTATGGTTCTGAATTGTATGGTTTGTAAAAGACAGATTTATAGACAATGTGCTTATTTCTTAATATTTGCACCATTTACATATAACGGATCTATCTATCTATCTATCTATCTATCTATCTATCTATCTCATTCTGTTCATAACTATCTATCTCATTCTGTTCATAACTATCTATCTATCTATCCATCTATCTCATTCTGTTCATATCTATCTATCTATCTATCTATCTCATTCTGTTCATAACTATCTATCTATCTCATTCTGTTCATAACTATCTATCTATCTCATACTGTTCATATCTATCTATCTATCTATCTATCTATCTATCTATCTATCTATCTCATGCTGTTCATATCTGTCTTTCTCTCTCTTTCTCCCTATATATATATATATATATATATATATATATATATATATATATGATGGTGAGACGTAGTAGTTTTTTTTATTTTTTTATTTTTCAGTTTAATAATGAAAGAAAGACAAAAACGTTGTGAGGAAATACACCTCTTGGAATCTCGTAGGCATTTGCAGATCAAATTTATTGCCTCAGCTTATCACTTCATGATTTAGACTTGAAGAGAGTTTATCTGTTGTTTTTTTTTTTATTTATATCGGAGCTGTTTGATATTGTTAGATTTTACACCAGGGACTTATTATTATTATTATTATGATTATTATTATTTCCCTCCGGCGAAAGGAGTTGCTTAACTGCAGAAAGTATATCACTGCTCAACACACTTTCAAATTCAAAAAACAAAAAAAAAAAAAAAAAAAAAACAAGAATTGAAAAACCCAGATCCAAGTTTTAAAAACAAAACTATCTTGGATCCCTGAGGACATGTCAGCATAATTTATTACCCCAACTTATCGCCCCATGATTTAAGCATGAAGAGTGTGGGTCAATATGTTTTTTTTTTTGCTATGCACGTCGAAGGTCACCAAAACGATATTGGGGGGAGGTGTTCACTCACATCTTAGTAGCAGAATTTAACCTCTTGTTCACGGAGATAGAAGCATACTTGACAGGAATTAAAACATACACAGACAACAGGAAAAGTATGGTAAATTGTATGTTAATTTCATACATTTATATTTTTTGTGTGTATTGATGTTTGCAATTTTTAAGGATACAATTGTTTTATGGTACATGTGATAAAAAGGAGAATTTACTCCGTGTTATTAAAAGTCATATCACAAAGAAGTCGGACACGTGTTGCCCGTATCAAGGTTCGTGGTGAAGTGATTGAATTTAACGTCTTTTGGCGGTATGTCCGTATTTCCGACAGGAACAGTTTCTGTTGCATGCTGAGAGTATTTTTATTATCTTTGTTTTTTTTTATTTTTATAAAAAGTGTAAATATTATTTTATTTATTTTATTTATTTATTTATTTATTTATTTATTTATTATTATTATTATTATTATTATTATTATTCATGATAATAATGTCCTTACAAGAGGTTGACTGTTGAGCTTGCTTTATTATCAAACTGAAGAAGTCGAAGAGAACATACATTTTCTCTGTTGGCGGAAGGCGTCTTTGATAAAATATATTTCCACGTTGAGTCATCATCTTCACTTTTATTTCGGATATTATAACCTCCCAAGGCAACCCAGTCTGTTCAGCTATTTACTCATGCTATTTGCCCATAGCTGGAGGGAGAAGACAACTCATACCTTTCCCAAGGGTATTAGCACGTAAGGGAATGTAATGGATTCGACTGGAATTCGAACTCGGCTCTCCGATTCCTCAATCCGAGGCTTCTTATTAAAATCCCTGTCATTTTGCATTGAGAACTTTCACTTGCAAGTAAGGATATATATATATATATATATAATGAAAATTTCTCCGATTTAACCAGTAGAGAAGACAATATTTATGAATAAAAATGACAATAGGAAAACTAGTAATTGTTGACGCGTTTCGTCCAATGTGGATTTTATCAAAGCAAAATACGAAATGAATTTAATTGAACAAGGTAACTAATAAAAACAAAAAAACAATGACGTTATTTTCAGTTAACAATATAAAAATAGCGTTTCTCTACATTCCAGTTGCTACGAACATTCTGTTTTTTTGTTTATATATATATATATATATATATATATATATATGTTAGACATCCGTTTTTCTTGCAAGATAAAAGTGGGACCCTGTTTGGTCAAACTTCAGTCCTATTGTGTTGAAACTGATCAGTGCCTGCCTGGACCCCTACCAAGACTGCATGGTCCTCTCCCCGAACCGATAATATCCAAAGGAATACAGGGATTAAATTTGGAACGGGTTGACTGTAGAAGTTGTCTGAAGGTTGTCAACATTGACAGCCAAATATAATAATCGTAATATATAAAATAAATGAAATTAAAAGAAATAATAATTGTGAATTATATTAAATTATTATCTTACTTTTAAACTGGTACCCCAAAATTTCGCTAAAAAGAGCTTAGCATAACGAAAAAAATGCCCCAAAGTTAATAAAAAAGTTTTATCGTCAAATACTTTGGGTCATTATGAAGACGAAATATCAAAAGATTTTTTTTTATTAAATTATATTTTTTAATCTTTATAGAACCTTCAAAATTTTGGTTGTTTTTTTTTTCACTGTGTCAGTGGGTGGTGGTATTTTAGCAACATTTTGCTATGAAAAATATATAGATTTGGAAAAAAAAAATTTTCATCTCATCCCCCACTTGTTCAATTTTATGAAATTTTGAGAAATTCAGTTCTGTTAAATTTAATTCAGGCTTGAATGTTTATATAAGCAGAACTCCTTGGAGAATTTAATCAATTTTTTTTGTAAAACAGGACCCCCACCTCATTACCTTCTTCTAGTTCTCTCAGAATCGATTCGCCGGGTAGGTTGAATAAGTCCGGTGAGAAGACACATCATTGTCTTACACCTCTTTCTATTTTTGTATATCTGCTGAATTCATTTTCTATCTGTATGCTGGCGGTTTGCTACCAGTATAGTTTCGTCATTATTTTAATATCCTTCCTAAGTTTGCTGAACAATACCAGCTAATCTTTTTGGCATACTTTATCGAACGTCTTTGCCTCGTCTATAAAACACAGACACACGTCCATCTGCATTTCTATTTCTCTTTCTGATAACATTCTTAGCATAAATATCACGTTCCTTGTTTCATTGTCTTTGACCAAACCGTTCTTGTCTTATTTCCGGTCTGATTCTGCTGGCGCACTATTCCCCAGAATTCCGATGATAAAGTTCATTATATGGATCATTAGGCTGTCTTATGAATTTCACATTCGTTTACAACTGGCTTCTTAGGCAAAAATAGATCTATTAAAAACTTCATGTATCATTTCTATAATCTTGTCATTTTCTCTATTGCAATTAACGTCTGGCCCTGCCGCTTTGTTTCTGTTCAATTTAGCTAGTCCAGATTCCACTTCATGTCCGTTGATATTTTTGTGTATTGCCGGTTGGTCTCTTTCTTCATAGAAGAGTTCTCTAACATATTCGTTCCATCGCTGAAGAATGGTATTCTTAACAAAAAAAGAAATTACGCGTTTTTTGAAGATCCCCCAAAAATTAACGGATTGTTTTATAGACTAGGCAAAAACGTTCGATAAAGTATGCCACAAAGAACAGCTGGTACTGTTCAGCAACCTTGATATATTTGGGAAGGATATTAGAATAATCAAGAAGATATACTGGTAGCAAACCGCCTGTATACGGATACAAAATGAATTCAGCAGATATACAAAAATATCAGGTCATCCCATAAGTTCTGTTCGAATTTTGAATAAAGAAAACAAGCGACCAAATGTTACATTTAATTACAGATTCAATCAACAATGTATTTTCCCTGATTATCTATGACTTCCTTCCATCTATTAACAAGCTTACTAATTCCATTACTGTAAAATTCTTTTGGCTTTGATTCGAAGAACTCACAAATGTCAGTTTTAACCTCTTCCTGTGTTACAAAAGCTGTTTCTTCCAAATGATTTTGTAAGCTACGAAACAAATGGTAGTCTGAAGAAGCAAGATCGGGAGAATAAGGTGGATGAGGAATTTTCTCCCAACCAAGTTCTTCGATCTTTTGTGACGTGATTCTTGCTGTGTGGGGTCGCGCATGAATGATGAAACATCACCCCTTTTCGATTCACTAGAGCAGGTCTTTTTCCTCAAAGCTTGGTTCAAACGCTCTAATTGCTGACAGTATATTTGAGCATTAATTGTTGCATTAGGTGGTAAGAATTCAAAGTGGATTATTCCTTGGCGATCCCACGAGATTGAAAGAAGACTCTTTTGTCCATGAAGTTCCCTTCTCGACTGTGGCTGGGGTCCTTCCCCTTTACCAATCCACTGTCTACAACGCTTAACATTTCGATAAAAGATCCATTTTTCGTCGCCAGTCACAAGTCTATCCAAAAAAGGTGAAACAAGTTGGCGCGAATGGAGAGAAGAGCAGATATCAACTCGGGATTTGAGGTTGTTTTCAGACAATTCATGAGGCACCAATTTTCCAAGTTTAGGAACTTTTCCAAGTTGTTGAAGATGACGATGAACAGTTGTATGATTTGAATTGAGAACCACTGCCAATTCCTCAACTGATAAAGCAGGATTTTCTTCAAGGGCTGCTTCAAGAAGCTTTTCGGTTCGATCTTCATCTTCAAGGGTGAAATCCCCACCTCTGAATTTTGCAAACCATCTTCTGCAAGTTCTTTCATTCACACATTCCTCTCCATAAACTGAGTGAATGTTTTTAGCCGCTTCGGCTGCTGAGTTTCCTTTCTTGAACTCATAAAGCATTATGTGCCTCAAATGATTCTTGGGTACTTCCATGTTAGCAGGGTTTTAATCAAACAAAATTTAATTTTATTGTTCTCTGAAATAAAATTTGATCAGTTTAAATGCATCTAAACATAAAAATAATGTTCAGCTCCATTAGAAATTATAAAATACTCTTTAAATTTCGTTCATTTTAACAAAAAGTTAAAATTCGGACAGAAGTTATGAGATGATCTGATAGAAAGAGGTGAAAGACAATGATGTGTCTTCTCACTGGATTTATTCAACCTCCACAGAGAATCGATTCTGAGAGAACTAGAAGTCCTACCAGGATTCATTAGTGGCGGCCACAGTCTTTACAACATAAGATATGCAGATGATACAGTGTTGATAGCAGACACAGAAAGAAAACAACAAAAGCTCCTACAGAAGGCGGTGAAGGAAAGCAAGAAGAAAGGACTAAACATGAACTGGAAGAATTTATGGTTGTAAGCAAAAGGATGAGCCCAACATCCAAATTACAAGGCGATAATGGTACTAAAATAGATAGATAGATGTGAACAAACTGAGATAGATAGATAGATAGATAGATAGTGAAGAGAATGCGATAGATAATGAAGAGAATTAGATAGATAGATAGATAGATAGATAATGAAGAGACTGAGATAGATAGATAGATAATGAAGAGAATGAGATAGATAGATAGATAGATAGATAGATAGGTTCGCCTATTTCCAGGTTCATTAATCTTCCTCGTCTTTTGGACAGGAATACAGATTTATCCCTTCTCTTAAAGTTTTCTCATTTTTCACTCCCATTATCACCTTGCGTCTGAGTGTGTTTCTATCTATCTATCTATCTATCTATCTATCTATCTATCTATTACAGCCTGAACTCATATCTATCTATTTTTTTTTAACATACAACGTGTGTTAGCACGTGCGATACCCTGTCTTCATCAGCCGCCGACCAGGGGTGATATCACGGTTTCGGTGGCTATGGCGGGACCGCCACCCCTGGCGCCACCAGCAGCGTTTGCTACGAGGCAGGGTATGAAGATAAGCTAACTAATTGTTCCTTTAAGTAAAATCTATCTGCAATGAAAGTTTCTTGAACGCGTTTGCTGTTATTGACGCGCTCGTAAAAGTCGTTATAGACGACCACGCAAATGTCTCACTTGCCCATGATTGGTCGTGATGTTGCGCGCATTTTATTTGCTATCTATCTATCTATCTATGTGGATATCAGTTCTAACTTCCGGTTAATAAAGAAAAAAAGAACGATTACTCCTTTGATAGTCATATATGTCAGAAAATGAAAATAAAACAGAATCTAAAATGAAGAACAAAAAACAAATTAATGCCTTTTTCATTCCTTTTGAACAAAAGGTCATCGATTTATGATACTGGAACATAGGGTTACAAAAAGTCGTAACCCTAACATTCATATGAAAACATAGAATTTAAAAATCAAGACAATTCCTCATTATTCCACTTATAAAGCTAAATGAACCTGATGAAGCCAAATAAATATCGAAACATGTTACATTTATAAAACCTTTTCTACTTTTTCCTTATTTAATCAGACAAAAGAAGACATTTTTAAACAGTGTAATTAACATCTACCAGCCTGCTATTCGAGAGTCTTAAACAAAGAAAATATGTCTTTCCTCAGGGATCGAGGAATTATATTATTTACTACTAGATTGGCGGTTAGGTCTCATCATTTTACAGTTGAAATGGTTAGATATAACCGTAAGTTCTATGCTAATAGTTTCTTCTCAGGCACTTCACCCTTGTGAACCTCTCTTCCAGCTTCTTGCAGATGACACAGTGTTGGCAGCAGGCACAGAAAGAACTCTACAAAAACTCCTACAGAAGCAGTGAAGGAAAGGGGAAAGAAAGGATTAAACATCAAATACAAGAAACCGTTCTGGGTAAGACGATAAACTACGTCCAGCAGCAAGGCCTCTGATCAGGAGGTTTCGAGGAGTGTGGAACCACCTCTTAATTGCTGATGTTCCCAGGTCCACCCTGACCCGGGGTCGTAGCACCTGTTATGGTACCAGCTATGGGCAAATAGTTAACCCATAAACTGGGGTAAAAACACTATGAAAGTATAAAAATAGGTTTTAATACCAGAAATACAATATAAAAAAATTATTACCATTATTCGGACTACCGTCCTCATCTTTGTCAGTTATCTCCTGTTAATTTCCCTTAACCGGGTATTGAACTCACACATTTTGGGTCTGTCACTGGATCTAACCAAGCCTTTATCCACTGTGCCATGCGTCCTTGAGGACATTTGGGTATGAATTTCTGGCTATTATAAACCTAATGTCCTCAGAACTATTTTTACCAGTGCTCATATTGCAATTTTGCTGTTATCATTGCATGTTTTTTGTTTTTTTTATTGCAACTTTGTTATCATTGCTTTTCTCTGGGACTCCTTATTACTGGTTCCCATATTGTATTTATGTCTATGCTTGGTCGGCAATGAGCGTACAACGGCCGAAACGTTGTGATAAATATGGCGACAAAGATGAGAGCGGTAGTCCGAATAATGTAAATAATGTACGTAATACTTCATCTCAAAAATATAAACAAATTATTACCAGCAATAAATTTGTGAAGAAAAAAAAAAACGATTACCAGCAATACATTTTTGAAAAAATATTACCAACAATGTTTTTAAAAAATAAATATTACTAGCAATACATTTTTGAAAAAAATATTACCAGAAATAGATTTTTGACAAAACAAAATATTACCAGCAATAAAAATTTTGTCGGCATTAAGTGACCCATTGAGGTTGATGTGCCGTAAACCAAACCAAACCAAACCAAACCGAATACAAGAAAACAGAATGCTCAGTTGTTAGCAAAAGGTTGAGCCTAAAGTAAAAATTGCAAGTCGGAGATACCAAAATCAAAAAAGTACGGAAATTGAAATATCCGGGAAATGTTTTAATAGAGGACGGAAAGTGTGACACTGAAATCCGAAGGCGTATTGAGAGACAAAGATGCCTTCCAAAAGCTAAGCAATGTATTAAGAAATGGAAAAACTTCGCTAGGCACAATGAGAAGAGTACTAAACTATTACGTGATATGTGTCCTCCTGGATGACAATGAATGCTGGACAATCTCCTCACAGATAAAGAAGAGATTTGAAGCAACAGTAATGTGCATCGTCTTGCTTTTCGGTCAACTTAGATCGTCAACATTTTTAATACAATGCCAACCGTTAGCTGTTCTTTTTTTAATTCCTGTTTTTTTATTTTTTTATTGCTGTCCCCTCCTTAAGAATGATTTCTCATACTCTCTCACACATACTAACCCGCCTTGTGCCTTAGTGGCTTTATTGCCTTTCTTGGGGGTGAAATGATTTAAGTATCATATATATATTGTGGCTTATTCAAAAGCTAGAGATGTTGATATTAGCTAGGAAAAGGCAAAATTTATAAGTCATTTTTTTTTTAAAAGCTAAAAAATAAACAAAACAACCCCTCCCCCGCACCCCCCCGCAACCCCCCGCAACCCCCCCCCCAAAAAAAAACAACCGGTTTCGTCCCAGGACTTAATATGTTTATTTTTCCAGGAATAAAAAATTATAAAAGCGTGTAAATTAAATTAACGAATGGAATGCGATGGACAAAAAAAAAAGAAAAAAAAAGAAAAAAGAATTATGATTTTTATCCCAACAGGTGTAAGCATTACATATAGTTTGAAATAACAAGAACTCTATGTGTATGTATACATTTGGTAAATTGGGTTTATAAACTAAAGAATGTAGCTCGTCTAACATTTATTTAAGCGCCTGTTGCCTTTCGACTATAACCACTCTTGGGGAAAACTTCAGGAGTTAAATGTATTCATCAATCTCTTGGCAGCTCCCGTAACAGCGCTGGGACCATGTGTATCGTCATTTGCGTTTCCATCGGGCAATTTCAGCGACGTGGGGAGGAGAGACCTACTATATGGAAAAGTGCCAGTCGCTATATCTACCTTTGTAGGCTTTGTGCGCCGGACAGACGAGAAGCAGATGTCTTGATGCCGTGCCCGAAACGTCATCCAGATCAACACTCCATAGTCTCCCGAAGATAATAAAAAATTAAGATTGATTTTCAACTTTTACGTCATCTTAAAAGTTGTTGTTTTTTTTTTAAAAAAACAAAAAACAAAAAACACACAATTCAAGCAATCCTATTTAGTTGATTTAATTTTAATCAAATATAAAAAAAAATGTTTCTCGGAACCATTTTTGTCTACTCTTTCTTTGCTAGATAAAAACAGATTTTGCTATAATTAGATGTATTTCAATTAATTAACTCCATCTGACGAGCAATCTCACTGAAGACATAAAATACGAAAATGTCTACATAATGTAAACATGTTTCTAGTTGGGTCTTTATCAGAAAATCATCCCCTGCCTTCTTTCATTCAATGTCTTTATCTCTTATTTCTCTTCAATCCATTTCTTATCTCCTCCTACTGCTAAAACTTCATATTTCTCCTTTTTGCTCCCCGCTACCATTTTTATGCTCTTCCCTCTCATTGTCTTATTGCTTCCCCACACATATTCTGGCCTTCCATTACGTTCCTCCACCTGCTTCGTCTTTTCTACTTTCACTTTCATTTTCTTCATTCTACCTTCCCTCTCGGGTTGACTGACAGAAATCCGGGGTGTGGTAGTGGGTAGGGACTTTGTATAACCCCCTTTTGTACATCATTTTCCTTTTATCATTCAATGCTTCTCTTTTATGGGAGTTGCCTTTACATAGCTGCGCTTGCAAACAATTCTCTCAGGGGAAGGTTTTTCCATTTTGAAAGGGACCGAATCTCATTATTAGTTTGATTTTTTATTCATGCTTTCTTTCTTGCTTTCTTTCTTTCTTTCTTTCTTTTACGCCGTTCTTTCTTTCTTTGATGCAGTTCTTTCTTTCTTTCTTTCTTTCATTCTTTCTTTCTTTCTTTATCACCTCTCTTTCTTTTTTGATGCCGTCCTTTCTCTTTTATTTTCATATATTCTTTGTTTCTTTCTTTTTTCTTTCACGCTGATCTTTCTATCTTTCTTTCTATCTTTATTTCATGCTTTCTTTCTTAATTTATAAATTTTTAGTTCTTTCTTTCTTTTTTCTTTGAGATTTTACTTCGTTCCTATATTACTTTCTTTCTTTCTTTCTTTCTTTCTTTTGCTCTTTGCTGTCTTCCACTTTTCACACTTCATTTCGTTTCATTATCACGCTTCGTTGTTTCTTTCTTTTTTTACGCCATTCCTTCTTTTTCTGATGCCGTTCTTTCTTTCTTTCTTTCTTTCTTTCTTTCTTTCTTTCTTTAATGTCGTTCTTACTTTGTTTCTCTCTTTATTTCATGCATTCTTTCTTTCTTTCTTTCTTTCTTTCTCACCACTCTTTCTTTCTTTGATGCTGTTCTTTCTCTTTTATTTTCATACATTCTTTGTTTGTTTCTTTCTTTTTTCTTTCACGCTGTTCTTTCTATCTTTCTTCCTTCCTTCCTATCTTTATTTCATGCATTCATTCTTCCTCCTCCTGTCTTTCTTTCTTTCACCATTTCTTTTTCTTCTGATCTACTCTTTCTTATTTCTTTATTTTTCTTCTTCTCCTTACTCTGCTTCTTTTTTTATTTTTCTTCTTTTTCTTTCTTTCGATTTTTCATTCTTTCTTTCTTTTTCTTCTGATTTTCTTTCTTTTTATTTTTCTTCTTTCTTTCTTTTACTCCTGATCATCTTTTCGTCTGATTGTCTCTTTCTTATTCTTTCTTTCTTTTTTTTCTGAACATCATTTTTCTTTCTTTTTTCTCATCTTCTTCACAAATTTAATTCTTACAATCTTTTCAACACACTTCCTTCCCTCTCTTTTTTATTCTCTTTCCTCTCCCTTCTCTCTCTCTTTCCTACCTATTTATTCTCCCAACATTTTTTTCAATTTCCCTTTGTCTATTCCCCACTTATTGACTCTCTCTCTCTTTCTGTCTCTCTCTACCCCCACCTTCTTTATTAGCCATTCAAATATCTCCTTTCCCATATACTTCACTCTCCAAGCAAAACGTGGAATACATTTGCCTCAGACGATTTTAGGATCACGTGACAATGTCGGCGCTCGATTATGGCGGCAATGGCAGACATGGCGGCGAGAGATAATTTGATTCTTCAGAAAACATTTTTCTCTATACTTTTTGACCACAACCACCCACCCAACTTAGTTTAAGTTGTCCAGAAGACAATATGGTTTCTGATGAGGAGGATGTTAGTGCAGATTTTCTCACTTTTGTCCCCCGGCAACAAAACCTTCTCCACTTCCTCGGAGCAGCTGGATGTCTAGCTGATATCGCTATGTAAACTTATCTACAATTTTAAACCCTTTTCAACATCGAATGGGCAGGTGTTGTAATGTTTAGCCAGGCGGAACGAGTAATTATTATGACGTGTTCGGATTCTGGCCGAGCACGTTACACTGTTGAGAAATTCTGAATTCTTACTAAAACAAGACACTTTGGCCTCTCTAGCTGTTGTTAACCAGTGTGGGAAGCTAAAAACCCTGAATTCAAAACATAGTAATCTGAATCTAAACAAATATGGAACTAGATGGCATGTAGATACTATATCTGTAAAACATTGTCGGGATAAACCAAAGATTCTTAATCGGGGGCCACATGGTCGCAAGAGGGCCCTGGCAAATTCTACGGGGTCACACAAAACGTTTGAGATTTGGAGACGGCACAAGTTCATTGAAAGGAGTTACAGTGCTACAAACCTGTATCTCTTTATCTTTTAAACAGTAAGTACAACAGAAGAGTACTACACAACTAGTGAGTGTGTCGGTTGATCCAGCGTTCAATCTGTTCGACTATTAATATTTAGCAGCCCCTCACCACGAGGGTAGATGTGATACAAGGCCGAGTTTAACGTGGGTCACCCGAACCCGTAGCCTTGGCCAAAAAATCCCGGTAGAACCGGCATAAACGGGTTCGGATCTTACTACCTCCCCGGACGAGACTCTGCCCTTCGGCACAGCCTCGTCCAGTTTCCTCTCTGCCCAAAGGCAGCAGTTGCGAAAACTCACAGCCTCAGTAGAACAATCTATTAGACTGTTAATATTTAACAGCCCCCCCCCCACCACCACCACGAGGTATGTATTTGGCAAAAGACCGAGTTTACCGTGGGTTCTCCGAGCCTGTAGGCTTGGCTAAAAATATTCCCTTAGAATCCGCATAAGCAGGTTCGGGTCTGTCTACCTCCCTAGACGAAACTTTTCCCTTCGGCACAGCCTCGTTCGGGTTCCTCTCTGCCCAAAGGCAGAGATTTCGACAGTAGCTGCGAATAGTCACAGCCTCGTTAGAACAATCTGTTTCCCTAAGGCCTTCTCTCTTACTAATCTTATAGTAGGCGGAAGAGTCCAACATAGACTCTTTAGAGGGAGGACACCACAATTTTTGTAATAAACTTATGTAATTGATATATATTTCTGAGTTTTATTTACAAAATTATTTCCATTTACTTACCAACTCGCAATAACCACTTATATATTAATTTCCCCTTTTATTCGCAGTGCGAGCTGAATCCCCTTCCCTTTTTTAAAATTAATTTTCATTATTAATTATGCTGGTTGTTATTAGGAAATGCCGCTACAAGAAATGATATCAATACCCCTAATCAACTGAACAGATCCACCGTCATCCGGTAGTCAGATTAAAAACAAACCTTTGAACTATTTTATTTTACCAAAATAAACGATTATTTTATTTAACTGGTTTGGGTTTTAAAACAAGCAGTTTTGAAGTTTATATGGAGAAATATCTATGAATAGAAAAAGGTTAAGAACAACTGCACTAAACACCTTTTCTCAACGGAATCTTTATAAGTCTACCATTCGTACCATTTGAATATTGTTGCTATATTTGGTTTGATGCTTCTGCTATGAATTTTAAAACTCTTGAGGAAATCCGAAGATGAACTTGCAGTGTTACTCGTGCTCATCTGGCATCTCGGCTTTCCTGACATTTTCCTTTCTGCGGGTAACGTAGCCTCCCTGGGCCTCTTCTAGAAATATTTTCATGACAATTGTTCTGATGAACTTTCCTCTTTGCAACCTGGACTTTACGAATTTAAGCGCAGTACTAGATTGGCGGTTAGGTCTCATCATTTTACTGTTGAAAGTTAAATGCAGCGTAAATCGTCATCTTCTATCTTGAACCCTGTTTTTGCCACTTCTCAGAAGAAATATTTTCTCAATTTCTTTTATTTTTAGTAACACTTTACACCTTATTAGGCACTTCCTTGAGACCAATGGTCAAGATTTAATTAGTGAATAGCATTTCAGAGTCTGTCTATATCTCTGAAATGAGGTATCATGATTACTTGCATTATTTACATTATTCGAACTGTTATCCTCATCATCTTCATTGCCATATTCACAACGTTTCGGCCGTTGTACGCTCCGGCCTTTATGTCTATATCTCTCTATATATCTGTCTATATCTCTGAGATCAGGTATTATGATTACTTGCATTATTTACATGATTCGGACTGTTATCCTTATCTTCATTGCCATATTCACAGCGTTTCGGCTGTTGTACGCCCCGGACTTCTTCAGGTGATTTTCGAACCGAACTCTCCACTTTTATCCTCCGTCGTCATCCACATGACCCAGTGGATAAAGACGTTGTTTAGATTCAGCGATTAGACCCAAAGAGTTGTGAGTTCAATACCAGGCCACAGCAGCGGTGAACCAAAACTTGATGAGTTAAAGGGAAATGACTGAAATATCTGGAAGAGGCATGTCACGTGGAACTAGGACAATCTAATCCGATGGACGAAATAATGGGTTCGGTTGGAAATTCCAATCACCTGGAGAAGGCCGGAGCGTACAACGGCCGAATCGCTGTCAATATGGCAATGAAAACAAGGAGAACAGTCCGAATAATGTAAATAATACAAAAAAGCATTTCAGAGTTCGGCCAGAGATATTATAAGTATTGAGCGGAAGTAGACGTTAGAAGGAACCGGAAATCCAGTCCTAAACAGGAAACGTTTACTCTTGTTCAAAAGACCGTGGATGAGTATGAACCCGATTTTAAGCGAACTTATCTACTATGTACTTTACATTTTAATTGTTGCTACAATTACTAATCATCACGTTATGTGGTTTCTGTTATTTGACAGAATTCTTTGTTTGGGATTCTGTAGCGCCAGTCTAAAATGTTCAAAGGAGTACGATCTTTGCCAAGGCACTCAATCTTCCTTTTCTCAATGCCTTGTTTTCACCTTTGATCTTAAAGCGCCCAATATGGCTGATATTACCGTTAGAAATGAAGAGAACAAATACTACACTTTGATCCCAGCTCAATTGCCAGACAATGAAGAAAAGTATGAGTAGCACTGGCTGCTCGGTCAATGAATGTCCAATGTTCCTTTATAAGGAAACCACTAATATTACATTAATCATCAGGCATGTGGAGAACAGATACTATACTTTGATCCCAACTCGATTGCCAAAGAGTGAAGAAAAGCATAAGATGTGTAGCAGTTGGCTGCTCGGTCAATGAATGCAAAATGTTTCCTTATAGGGAAACGGTTAATCACTGTTGCCATTATCGCATTATTTGGATAAAAAACACCATATATTTACACAGCTATGAATGATTCCACTAGAGAGCCATTATGTAGACTACTGTTGAACCCAAGGATAGTGTCTATCAGTCTGTCCATCAACGAATTCCATCCAGCTTATATTAATATTAATTAAACATAGTCTGACACAAGGCCATCAGCTTGGAGTATCGAGTAAAGATTCAATTCGGAAATGACTAGCTTACTAAATATTGTAGTTTCTTTTTTATTTTTTAATCATTTCACCCCACGTAAGGCGATAATGCCACTGGGACGCAACGGAACGTTTACATAGAGTAAAAGGGATTGAGAAGACTTTAATGAAGAGATGTTGTTGTCAGGGAAGCAAGAAATAGAAACTTTTAGAATAGAATAGACGATTGCATTTAACTAGTTCAACGGTAAATTCGTGAGACATAGTTGCCAATCTAGTAGAACGTTTATCTTCAAGCAGTCGTGACACTAAAGAGAGAAACTCACCAGAACAGCTGCCATGGAATTATTTGTAGAAGAGACAAAGGGAAATCACGTCACGTCGGTGAGAAGTGACTGAAATCGAGATACCAAATCAGAATCGATTACACAGCAAGAGTCCTAATAATTATTTAATAACGTTAATCAGGACACCCTGTGAAGATCGAAGTCAATACATTAGGTTCATTTATGACTGAATTCCAGTAGAGCAAAATTATATGCTTTCTTGGCCTTATGTTCTCCCCTGTCATGAAGTGGAACGACTATATCGATTTAACTGGTATGCCTGATTGAAGGAAGGAAGGGTGATTCACTGTGACGTGTCAAAAGATTTTTCTCGCTAGAATCCATCTTGTACATTAATAAATCTACCATTCGATTTACTGTTGCCATATCTGTGCATCTCGAGATTCTTGACAAAATTCAGTGAAGGGTCTGCAATAAAATCGACCCTGAGCAGGCATCTCGTCTCCAGCCACGTTCTCACCGACGTGGCTTCCCTCTGTATTTTCTACAAACATTTTCAGGGCAATTGCCCGGACGAATTTTTTCCCTGATGTCCCAACTACATGAATTTAAGCGTGCTACTAGACCGGCAACCGGGTTTCACCGTTTTACTGTTGAACTAGCTAGATGCAGCCATCAACTCTAACGGTTTATTTTATCGCACTTCCCACCTGTGAAACTCCCTTCCGATTTCTTGCTTCCAATCTTCAAAAATTTAAATGCAACGTCAATCGTCACCTTTGTCTATTTGAAGCCTGTGCCATTTTTACCCTTTCTCAATCCACCCCATTCTCAGTCATCTCACTTTTTTTCACTTTCAGTTCCTGTAAACACCTGCGTTCTAGTGTCATTGTCGTCTTGATTGCCCACCCCCCAATCAAATGAATAAGTAGACAAAATAGAAAGACAATGAGATGTCTTCTCGCCGGATTCATTCAACTAAAACACTGATTCGTCGTCAGTAAAATATTTGGACTATTCGACACAGCCGTTTTAAGCGTCAGACTTTTTCGTCGTCACTGTCTTTGACCGGATGCACCCTATCTCCCCCCCCCAAAAAAAGCATTGAAAACACCCAACTTTCAATATGACTTTTTATTCATTTAGGGAATTAAGGATCCTATTAAAACACCAATGGAATAATATAAATTAAAAACTTAAAAATATTTTATTAAAAAAAAATGAAACTTTCGTTTACCACAACGTTTACTCCAAATGGTGGCTCGAAAGATTCAGCTTTTCTTTTCTTAACATTTGTTTTTATCTTTTCAACTTCTATTTTTACAGCAGCAGATACTTCATGGATGTGTTCATTTAACTGGCGAATCTCTTTTCTATCCTTTATATGTAATTTCAATTTGCATTGATCTTTCTGTTCACATCGGCAAAACTTCAATTCAGGATCCATCTTGCTCGTTGCATTAAAAATAATAATAAAAAAAAAGGTATCCATCTTGGATTACTTTGTTTCTTCTACATTTTGATAAAATATTTGCTTGCATTTTGGAATAAAAGAGATTTGGCGACTGAAAAATATGAAACTGCACTGAAGGGAACATAATATAAAAATACCTCCAACTATTCTTTTTCTTACATTAGACTATTTGAGCAAATTTGAGTATAACGACAAAGTACTAATTTGACTATTAAATGAGAGAGAGAGAGAGAGGAAGGGAGGTGGAGGGAAGGAGAGAGAGAGAGCAAATTTAGCTATAACGACGAAGTAGTAAATTGACAATTAAACGAGAGAGAGGAAGAGAAAGAGAGAGGGAGGGAGGGAGGAGAGAGGAGGGAGAGGGAGGGAGGGAGAGAGGAAGGGAGGGAGACAGAGAGAGAAATGGAAGAGCAAATTTAGCTATAACGACAAACTAGTAATTTGACTATTAAACGAGAGAGAAGGGGGAGGGAGGGATAGGGAGGAATGGAGTCAGGGAGGGAGGGAGAGAGGAAGGTGGACGGAGAGGTAGGTAGGGAGAGAGGAAGTGAGGGAGAGACAGACAGAGCGAGAGAGAGGAAGGGAGGGAGACACAGAGAGAGAGAGAGAGGAAGAGCAAATTTAGCTATAACGACGAAGTAGTAAATTGACGATTAAACGAGAGAGAGGAAGAGAGAGAGGGAGGGAGGGAGGAGAGAGGAGGGAGAGGGAGGGAGGGAGAGAGGAAGGGAGGGAGACAGAGAGAGAAATGGAAGAGCAAATTTAGCTATAACGACAAACTAGTAATTTGACTATTAAACGAGAGAGAAGGGGGAGGGAGGGATAGGGAGGAATGGAGTCAGGGAGGGAGGGAGAGAGGAAGGTGGACGGAGAGGTAGGTAGGGAGAGAGGAAGTGAGGGAGAGACAGACAGAGCGAGAGAGAGGAAGGGAGGGAGACACAGAGAGAGAGAGAGAGGAAGAGCAAATTTAGCTATAACGACGTAGTAAATTGACGATTAAACGAGAGAGAGGAAGAGAGGGAGGGAGGGAGGGAGGAGAGAGGAGGGAGAGGGAGGGAGGGAGAGAGGAAGGGAGGGAGACAGAGAGAGAAATGGAAGAGCAAATTTAGCTATAACGACAAACTAGTAATTTGACTATTAAACGAGAGAGAGGGGGGAGGGAGGGATAGGGAGGAATGGAGTCAGGGAGGGAGGGAGAGAGGAAGGGGGACGGAGAGGTAGGTAGGGAGAGAGGAAGTGAGGGAGAGACAGACAGAGAGAGAGAGGAAGGGAGGGAGACACAGAGAGAGAGAGAGGAAGAGCAAATTTAGCTATAACGACGAAGTAGTAATTTGACAAACGAGAGGGAGGGAGGGAGAGAGAGGAATGGAGGGAGGGAGAGAGGAGGGGGGAGAGGGGAGGGATGTAGGGAGAGAGGAAGGGAGGGAGAGAGAGAGAGAGAGAGGAAGGGACGGAGACAGAAAGAGAGAGAGAGAGGAAGAGCAAATTTGGCTTTAACGACGAAGTAGTAATTTGACTATTAAACGAGAGAGAGAGAGAGAGAGAAAGAGGGAGGGAGGAAGGGAGAGAGAGGACGGAGGGAGGGAAGGAGAGATGAAGGGGGAGGGAGAAGGAGGTAGGGAGAGAGGAAGGGAGGGAGACACAGAGAGAGAAAGAGAGAGAGAGAAAGAGAGAGAGAGAGGAAGAGCAAATTTGGCTATAACGACGAAGTAGTAATTTGACGCCTAATCGTATCTCTGCGGAAAAATTCCTACGCCGTATCGTCTACGCTGAACCAGCAACGCCAAATGGTCTACGCCGAAACGTCCCATACGTAAAAGGGAGCGAATCCTTCTCAGCATCACCTTACGTGACAGAAATAGCAACAATTGGATTTGTCAGCAGATTAAAGTGAAACTCATAATCGAGACCGTAAAAAAAAGGGCAAAGATAGATTGCCTGACCCCGACACTCAGGTGGGCAATTAGAGTGACAGGGTGATGTAATCTGCAGATGAGTTCCCTATCTATGTTGATACCTTTAATTTTGACTTACTTTTACTTCTTTCCGTGAGAATGTGGCTCTCCACAACTTCCTTTTTGTCTTTCTCTTATTTCTCTTTAATCCTATTCCGCCATCCATAGAGTCAATCTTCCTAAGTATTTTTTCCTTGTTTTCCTCTGTCTCCCTTGCCTTTAATTTGTCTTGTGAGTATCAGATTTTCCAAGCCATATTACCTCATTATGTGGCCTTAAAACCTCAGCTGTCTCTTCCTGAGGTTTAGTATGAATTTCCTTTTTTACCATTTTCTCTAAAACTTCGTAGTTGTTCAAATGTTTGGACCATGGTATACTCAGCATCCTTCTGTAGAGCCACATTTCTGTTGCTTCAGGTTTCTTCTTCATCAATGAAAAGACTGTCCAGCACTCACTGTCATACAGGAGGACAAATATCACGTAATGGTTTCGTACTCTTCTCATTGTTCCTAGCGAAGTTTTCCTATTTCTTAATACCATGCTTAGCTTTTGGAAGACGTCTTCGGCTATCTCAATACGCCTTCAGATTTCAGTGTCACAATTTCCGTCTTTCGTTAAAAATTCGTCTAAGATATTTAAATTTCCACTTGTTTGATTTTGGTATCTCCGATTTGCAAATCGCATTTCGGGCTCATCCTTTTGCTGACACCCATCCTGTTATAGTGGAACACACCTATTCTACAGTTAATAGACTCTCCCACCTATAAAAAGTAGGAGTAGGACGATCGGCTGAGCGGTTGAACTCTCTGCCTTCGGACGGGAAGGAACCCGAACGAGGCTACGCCGAAGGCGGAATCTCTTTCGAGGAGCTAAACCGATGCATGATGCCCTCGTGGGGGGGGGTTACTAAATATAGTCGCTCAGTCGCTCAGTGGTTCGGTCTGAGTTCATTCAGAAGTCGGACGACCGGCTGACCGGTTGAACTCTCTCCCTTCGGGCTGGGTGGAACCCGAACGCGGCTACGCCGAAAGGCGGAATCTCTTTCGGGGAGGTAAACCAACCCTGAACCCGTTTATACCGGTTCAATGGCCATATTTTTGGCCGGGCCCACGGGCTCGGAGATCCCACGTTGACCGGCCTTGTGCCACATGATGCCCACGTGTGTGTATGGGGGGGCTGACTAAATACCGTCGCTCAGTGGTTCGGTCTGAGTTAAGTCTGAAATCGGACGACCGGCTGACCGGTTGAACTCTCTGCCTTCGGGCTGGGTGGAACCCGAACGCGGCTACGCCGAAAGGCGGAATCTCTTTCGGGGAGGTAAACCAACCCTGAACCCGTTTATACCGGTTCAATGGCCATATTTTTGGCCGGGCCCACGGGCTCGGAGATCCCACGTTGACCGGCCTTGTGCCACATGATGCCCACGTGTGTGTATGGGGGGGGGGCTGACTAAATACCGTCGCTCAGTGGTTCGGTCTGAGTTAAGTCTGATATCGGACGACCGGCTGACCGGTTGAACTCTCTGCCTTCGGGCGGGAAGGAACCCGAACGAGGCTGCGCCGAAGGGCGGAATCTCTTTCGGGGAGGTAAACCGACCCTGAACCCGTTTATACGGGTTCAATGGCCATATTTTTGGCTGGGCCCACGGGCTCGGAGATCCCACGTTAAACCGGGCTTCTGCCACACGATGTCCTCGTGGGTGTGGGTGACTAAATACCGTCGCTCAGTCGCTCAGTCAGTCAATGCCGGACGACCGTTAGTCGGATACTAAAGTATCAGCGACCACAACTAGATTTCTCTCCGTCATTACGTATTATATCAAGTTCTTAACGTTTTGTACGCCGAACCTATTTTAGGTCCAACTACAAATACAAGCCTCCACTTTGAAACAACTCCATAACACATGCATTCTGTCTTTCTGCTTTTGATGTTTAATCCTTTCTCGCTTTCGTTCAGCAGTTTTGGTAGCTTTCTTTCTGCGTCTGCTATCAAGACTAAGTCATCGGCATAGCTTAAGATTGTGGCCACCAATAATGAATCTTTTTAAGACATCTAATTCTTTCAGAATCGCCTCGCTGTGTAGGTTGATTAAGTCCGGTGAGAAGACGCATCCTTGTCTTACAACCCTTACTATTTTCATATATCTGCTGAACTGATTTGATTATTTACGAACATAATCTTAACATCAGATGCACGGGTGTTGATAGCAATCTCAGAAGGAAACCTTAAAGAACTTTTAGGTCTTAAGTCCGGTGAGAAGACACATCCTTGTCTTACACTTCTTTTTATTTTCGTAAATATGATGAACTGATTTGATTATTTGCGAACATAATCTTCAGTTTGCACGGAAGACTTGGTGTTCATAGCAATTTCAGAAGGAAATCTTAAAGAACTTTGAAGTTGTAAAAATTTGGTTGATTGGCTGACCTTCTCCAATTTGTAATTTGTATGTTGGGATTAGTCCTTTCTTCTCGCTTTCCTTCGCCAACTTCTGTAGGAGATTTTGTGGTTTTCTTTCCGTTTCTGCTATCAACAATATATCATCTGCATATCTTATATTGTAAAGACTGTGGCCGCAATAATGAATCCTGATAGGACTTATAGTTCTTTTACGGAAGGAGCTCGTGATACGCAATGATCTTCCAACACTACAAGATCTGCATTATAACACTTTTGTTATTAACCAGGCATTCGTTCCCACCTCTGTAGTAGTTTTTGTAGCTTTCTTTCTGTATCTGCTATCAACACAGTGTCATCTGCATATCGAACGTCTTTGCCTAGTCTATAAAACACAGATACTGTTGGTTTATATATTCTTAGCTGCCAAGGTCTGTAACAGCTTCAGAGAATTTGTTTTCTAAACTAAAGAATTTTGTAATTCCTCGAAATACATTTTGATGCAATCTTCCTTTTAAATCAGCAAGAATAAATCATAATCCTCACGCCATCTCCCTAATCTCCCTAATCTCTAATCACAGATCAGTCATGCTGCTTTTCATGTCCAGTGAGATTACGTATAGAAAACGGATTTTTTTTTCTGTTTAGGATAAAGGAGTTGACAACCTCCAGAAATGACGAACTGGTATTTATTTGACACAACACGTAATAGCTGTGAAGCGGCGTCACTTTTTTTCTTGCTTTCCTTTCTGTTGAAGGACGTAAGTCGACTAAGGTCTTTTCTGTTAGAATTTTTCTTTTCTTCATTTAATTTATCATTTAGACATCGTCTCAACATTCTGTCGTGAGTTGTTCGAATCAGTATTGATAATAATAATGCCATATCAAAATTTCGGACAGTGAGAACTGATGAAAACGGTAATAGTCGAAACGTCGTGATCCAAGCATCACGAAATTGATAGTAAGAAAGATAGGGAGAGCTGAAGGGGAAAGAGAGTAATGAGAGAAAAAGAAAAAGAGTGATTGAGAAATGAGGGAGAGAGAGAAATAAAGAGAGCAATGTGCGGAAAGTGAGGGGGGGAGAGTGAGAAATGAGGAAGAGATTAAGAAAGAGTGAGAAATGAGGACGAGAGAGAAAGAGAGTGAAATGAGAAAGAAAGAGAGAGAGAGAAAACGAGAGAGAAAAATGAGGAGTGGAGAGAGAGAGAACGTGATAAATGAAGGAGAGCGAGAAAAGCGGAGGAGAAAGAGAGAAAAAAAGAGAGGGAGAGAGAGAAAGCGAGGGAAAGGATGGGGAGAGAGGGAAAATTTAGAATTGAGAGAAAAAAGAGAAAGAGGGAGAAAGGTTGGAGAGTGAGAGGAAGAGATAGAGGGTGAGTGACAAATGAGGAACAAAGAGAAAAAAAGAACGAGAGAGAAAGTGGAAATATAACTTAGAGAGTTGTGTACAAGACATTCGTGTATTGGGTATTTGCATACCAGACAATTGCGTCCCTAGACAAATGTATCCCTGGACAGCTGCGTGGTATGATTTTGATTATCGCCTATAAATATACCGTTTCTTTTGCCTGTTTTGCCAGCTTTCCCTGACGATCCGCTTAGGTGAAACCTGGGTAGGTTTGTCTGGCTCACTAGGTTTATATATATATATATATATATATATATATATATATATATATATATATATGAAAT
>OZ010614.1:6649818-6747318 GCA_963932145.1 Acanthosepion lycidas | reverse complement strand
ATGTTGGATTCCTTGGCATTCCAACTGGTATAATCCATAAACCTGTCATGGGGCCACGTCATTCATCACCACACACACGCACACCGGTGCGTGCACACTTTTACTTCCGCCACATCACTGCCTTTTTATTCTGCCAAACGCGCTTGTGCATAACTATGCTTGCACAACCATTCCTGAAACCACCAGTGGGTATATATATATATATATATATATATATATATATATATATATACTTTCCCTATTTCGCAATTTTTACTTTTCCTTGTTATTGAACCTCTGTTCAGTCTTTTTTTTCTTTCTTTCTTTCAGTCTTTCTTTCTTTCTTTCCTTCTGACAAATTTTCTCTCTCTTCTACCTCAACCGCAAAAAGTCATTTGTTTTAAGTAACAAAATATCAAATCAAAGATATTTTTCCCTTGTTAACGACTTTGTTTGTTTGTTTTACTCTGTCCTCCTCTCTCTTTCTCTCTCCCAAAATTGTCTCTCATGTATGTACACCCTCCCCTTTTTACTGTCCTCATGTCTCGTCATTTCTCTCTCCCCCTCTCTCTCTGCGTATATAATATTTTTCTCTCTCAGACTTCATTTTTTAAAATCTTTATCCTATCTACTACACAAAACTCTCTCTCTTTCTTTCTTTCTCTCTCACACCCAACCACCCAGCAGAATAGGAAGACGTGTTTCATCATCTTTTCACGTCGTTGAAGGGTGCTTGAAAATCGGAATTTAATATCCAAGGCCTTCTGTAAAATTGTACCGTGACCTCTAGCATAGTCTCAAACGCATGGCTTAGATCAGTTTTTTTAATAGTCTGCTTAATTTAATCATAGATAGAAAATTGCTTAGTCTGGCATAAGGCTATCGTTGTAGGGTACTCAGAGTCTAACACTTTACACTAATGAACAGGTCCCCGAGTTGACCTATAAAAACACTGCGTTACAGTAGGCGCCCTCCACTTTAGTAAACGCCATCTTGCCGAATTTTTTACTGGCATCTCTTTCTTCCAATGTAACCACTCCATCTGTCATAGTCATTACCACGCCCGTTTTCTATTTCTCTTTCGCATACTCTCTTTCTCTCTTCCAATGCACTCATTCACATTCCTATACACTCTTTTTCTCTCTCTCTCTCTCTCACATGCTCTTTCGCTCGCTCCAATGTTCTCTTTTTCTTTCTTAAGCAGTTTTTCTCTTTCCTATATTCTCTTGCTCTCTCTCTCTCTCTCTCTCCCATACTCTCGTTTTCTTCCCAATGATTTCTTTCTCTCTCCCATTTTCTATTTCTCTCTCCCATACTCTCTTTCTCTCCCTATTTCTTCCACCAATACACTCATTCTCGCACCTATACAGTCTTTCTTTTCTCTCCTCTGCTATCTTTCCCATACTATGTTTAATTCTTGCATACTCACTTTCTCTCTCCCATACTCTCTTTATCAATCACATACTCTTTCTCTACCCCATATCTCTTTCTCTCCCTCATACTCTCTCCCATACGCCCTTTCTCGTTCCTATACTCTCTTTCTCGATCACATACTCTTTCTCTACCCCATATCTCTTCCTCTCCCTCATACTCTCTTTCTCTCTCCCATACGCTCTTTCTCGTTCCTATACTCTCTTTCTCGATCACATACTCTTTCTCTCTTCCATACTCTCTTTCTCCTTCCTATACTCTCTTTCTCAATCACATACTCTTTCTGTCTCCCATACTCTTTCTGTCTCCCATACTCTCTTTCTCGTTCCTATACTCTCTTTCTCGATCACATACTCTTTCTGTCTCCCATACTCTTTCTCTCTCCCATACTCTCTTTCTCGTTCCTATACTCTCTTTCTCGATCCCATATTCTTTCTCTCTCACATACTTTTTTTCGTTGTCTCTCACATACTCTCTTTCTCTCTCACATACTCCCTTTCTCTCTCCCATACTCTCTTTCTCTCTCACAAACTATTTCTCTCTCCCATTCTCTCTTTCGCTCTCTCTCCCATACTGTCTTTCTCTCTCCCATAATCTCTTTCTCTCTCCCATACTCTCTTTCTCTCTCTCCCATACTCTCTTTCTCTCTCCCACGCTATCTTTCTCGTTCACATACTCTTTCTCTCTCTCTCATTCTCTCTTACACTCTCTCTCTCCCATACTCTCTTTCTCTCTCTCTTTCTCTCCCATACTCTCTTTTCCTCTCCCTCACTCTGTTTCTCTTTCCCACTTTCCCATACCCTCTTTCTCTCTGTTCCGTGCTCTCTTTCTCTCCCATACTCTTTCATTCTCTCGATCTCCGACAGATTTCGACTTATCCCCATCCTGCTCTGACAGACATTCCCTCAACCCCCATCAACATCAGCAAGAACGCTTCTCTTCTTTTCGATTTTCAACTCAACTAGACTCTGTATCAGTCCCATGTTTCATTGTTACAACAAATACAGATTTGATGCCAAGGAATTTTTCCATTTTCTCCGCCAGACATTTGTGACAAGGCATCAAAAACCTCCCGTCAAAAAGCCCTGACTTGTTACATGTTCACTAAAATCGATTCAACCCATCTACATCTCTTTCTATCTTCAGTTCTTTTGCTCATTTCTCCTCAACCACTTGAACTCCCCCTCCCCGTTAGGGGCTACATATAGCCTAACAGTTAGCAACGTAGAAATGCAACTTCCAAGCCAAGTTCAAATGCTGGTTGAGTTCCCCTCCGTTCGTATTCAGTTGGCACTAACCCCCTTCGGATAATTATGAATTCTACCCGTAGCCAAAATAACAGAGTAGATCGGGCAATCTAGTCTTGGTTGAGAACCAATTACGATCACGATTCCCGTAACCCATTAGTGTCGCAGGCGCATCACACGTACTGCAGCCGCAGTAGCAGCGGTGTTTCTTGGGCAAGACAGTTTCCAGGCTGGTTTGAATTCAGATTTATCTTTCTCCTACATTGGCTACCAACCAAGGCTATAGAACACAATCTGTCCTGCTATTTACTCCTAGCTGAGAGGAGATGAGATGGATTCATGCCTTTCCCACGGGAATTAGCACGTAAGTGAATGTAATGAACACGACTGGAATTCGAACTCGGCTCTCCAATTCCTCTGTCTGAGTTGCAATCCATTGTTGCACCTTGCCTCATGACAACCATGGGGAAGGTACTGAAAAGCTCTATATTTACCTCGAACGATTATGAGTTAAATAGCAAGGTAGATCGACCTATATAGCTTTGTTGGGTAACCAGTCTGGGACAAAAGGCAACTGAAGACCCCTCCCATATATTTACTGAAATAGATTATGAGCTAAATAACAAGGTAGATTGGTCTGTCTAGCCTTGGTGGGAAACCATTCTAGGAGGAGACAATACTGTACTACCCTGAGTATGACGATAAACTATATCCAACAGCAAGGCCTTTGATCTTTTGGTTTTGAGGAGCGTGGAAACACCTCTTAATTGCTGGTGTTCCCAGGTTTACTCTGACCCAGAGTGGTAGCACCTGTTAGGGTTCCAGCTATGTGCAAATAATTAACCTTCCAACTGGGGTCAAAACAAATATGAAAATGTAAAGATAGTTTTTCATAACAGCAATACATTTTTGTAAAAATATTACCAACAATAAAAAAATTGTCAGCATTAAATAACCCATTGAGGTTCATATGTTGTAAATCAAATCAAAACAAACCAAACCAATACTGTAGAAAAGGTATTAGAATCTACAATGTTATCAGTCCTGAGTTGGTATCTCGGCTTCAGTCACTTTGCTACTTCCGTAACGTAGTTCTTCTGTGCAGTTTCTATAAATATTTTCATGGCAATTGTTCTGATCAACTTTCCTCTTTGGTTTCGCGGTTTAAACGTTGAACTAGTTTGGCGGCTAGATGTCATCGTTTTAATGTTGAAATCGTTAAAGATAACCGTAAGAAATAATGAGATGTAACCGTAAGTTCTATTCTAATAGTTTCTTCTCTCGCACTTTGTGACTGTGGAATTCTCTTCTGCCTTCTTGCTTTCCTGTCAACTACGATAATCACAATCTTAGATGCAGTATCAGTCATCATCATCTATCTCTTTGGACCCCGTTCTTTTATTGTCCATTCTCATCCATAACACTCCCTTCCACTCTCAGTAACCCCGTGCGTCATAAGAAGTTCATCTTCTGGCTTGGGACGAAGACTGCTATTCTATAATTACTACGAATTAAATAGCAGGGTGGACTGGTCTGTCTAGCCTTAGTTGGTGTTGTGGCCTTGTTAGGGCCAGAAATAAAGACACATTGAGTGAAATTGATTTAAACAAATATATTAGCAGAAACAGTAATACAAACATATACAAACGAGAGTGTTACAGCAAGAATGTTCGGTCCGACTGTCAGAGCTGACTGCTGGAAACAAAAAAAAGGCAGTACCTGCTCCTATTTATAGCTGGGTGAGTACCTATGTGCGTGGGTAAATTACTATAACAGTTAGCAATCAATCTAGGAGAGGACAAAATCGTGGAAGACCTACATTTTCTAAGATTAATTACTAATTATTTTTTAATATAAGGCCAAAGAGTCGCTCAAAGTTGAGGGCTACTGTATGGTGTTGTATGCGAAAGCAAGAAGGGAAGTTTATAAGGTTATACAGAAAAGATAACGCGAGACTTGAAGAGGTCAAGAAAGTAGCAATTCTTGGGTAAAAGCTGTCCGGATGAAACTTTCTAGTATAGGATTATGCGGGCAATGGGGATGGTTCACTCTTGTGTACATGGCTGGGCTGATCAGGTCGTAAAGTTTAGGGCTGGTGGGACTAAGGAATGTAGCTCGCGAGATCATTTACCATGGTAATGGTGTTAGTTGCGAGAGACTTGGAAGTTTCGTCTGTGGGAAAGGGATTGCAGGGTGGAAAGTAATTAATCACCCACAAGGCCGCATAGACTTATTTGAACTCCATCAAGACCTGAAAGTAAGGACTGGACAGCTCCGACATATATATGGCAGCATTACTCCATTTTAGGCCCAATCTGGCACTTGTAAAGGAAGATTATTGCAGAAATCAAGTGCTTACTGGAGCGGTACAGGGAACTGACCCTTTTTCCAGCATCTTTAGCAATGGATCTGAGATTTGAGGTTCTCCTTACGATCTGGAGTGAGCTTAAGACTCAATAGGCGTTCACTGCACTAATCGAAAACATCGGGGTCAGCTAGGTGGCGCTAGAACGATAAATAATTTGGTTTTTGAGGTATTGAATGTGGCCGGCCAGTTGTTATAGATTTGGTCGCTTTTCTTTTTTTTTTTAACAAATTCTCATCAATTTCTCTTTTTATGAATTTTCAGCCGCCGAACATCCAGCCCAACATCCCCAGCTACAACCAACAGATTTGATGGAATAGGAAAGGTCGGCCAGGTTTACCACCAGGACACATTCATAAGAGATGAGTGATATAACCCTTAACCCCATCACAAAAACATTCTATCTTATGTTGCCATATCGGCGTCTTCCTCTCAATAATATAATAACCCAACAATTTACAATCGGTGTGCTATAAGTGGATTGTATGTAGGCCAGAAAAATATTTGAAAGGTTATTAAATAAATTATTTTAAAAGAAGTTCAAAGCATAATAAGTGAACCTTTCAAAATTGAAACTCATTTTTTAATTAATTATACGAGTATGTCATTGTTATAAGAAATAAACGTATACATAATATATAAAGTGTACTGCAGAAGTTTAACAATACTATAAAGTTTGTAGTGGAGGTTTAACGATATGTTCAAGGGTGTCGCGGAAGTTTCAAAATAGATTCAATGTTCGGCGGAGCTTTAACTATAAGGTTCAAGTGTGACGCGAAAGTTAAACTATACATTCAAACGTGGCGCGGAAATTTAACTATGAGGTTCAAGTGTGCCGGGAATGTTTAACTATAAGGTACATGTGTGCTGCGGATGTTTAACTATAAGGTACATGTGTGCTGGGGATGTTTAACTATAAGGTACATGTGTGCTGGGGATGTTTAACTATAAGGTATATGTCTGCTGGGAATGTTTAACTATAAGGTACATGTGTGCTGGGGATGTTTAACTATAAGGTACATGTGTGCTGGGGATGTTTAACTATAAGGTACATGTGTGCTGGGAATGTTTAACTATAAGGTACATGTGTGCTGGGGATGTTTAACTCTAAGGTACATGTGTGCTGGGGATGTTTAACTCTAAGGTACATGTGTGCTGAGGATGTTTAACTATAAGGTACATGTGTGTTGGGAATGTTTAACTATAAGGTACATGTCTGCTGGGAATGTTTAACTATAAGGAACATGTGTGCAGGGAATGTTTAATTATAATGTTCAAGTGTGCTGGGAATGTTTAACTATAAGGTACATGTTTGCTGGGAATGTTTAACTCTAAGGTACATGTCTGCTGGGAATGTTTAATTATAATGTTCAAGCATGCTGGGGATGTTTAACTATAAGGTACATGTGTGCTGGGAATGTTTAACTATAAGGTTCAAGTGTGCTGGGAATTTTTAACTATAAGGTACATGTGTGCTGGGAATGTTTAATTATAATGTTCAAGTGTGCTGCGAATGTTTAACTATAAGGTACATGCGTGCTGGGAATGTTTAACCATTAGGTTGTTGCAAAAATAATGACGTAATAATATCGTTTTCTGACTTATTTTTTGACGTCAAAAGACGGCATTATTACGTCATCATTTTTGAACCAACCTAATATAAGGTACATGTGTGCTGGGAATGTTTAACTCTAAGGTACATATCTGCTGGGAATGTTCAAGTATAAGGTTTAAGTTTGCTGGCAATGTTTAACTATAAGGTACATGTGTGCTGGGAATGTTTAACTATAAGGTTCAAGTGTGCTGGGAATGTTTAACTGTAAGGTACATGTCTGCTGGAAATGTTTAACTCTAAGGTACATGTGTACTGGGAATGTTTAACTATAAGGTTCAAGTGTGCTGGGAATTTTTAACTATAAGGTACATGTCTGCTAGGAATGTTTAACTATAAGGTACATGTCTGCTAGGAATGTTTAACTCTAAGGTACATGTCTGCTGGGAATGTTTAATTATAATGTTCAAGTGTGCTGGGAACGTTTAACTGTAAGGGTCAAGCATGCTGGGCATGTTTAACTATAAGGTACATGTGTGCTGGCAATGTTTAACTATAAGGTTCAAGTGTGCTGGGAATGTTTATCTATAAGGTACATGTGTGCTAGCAATGTTTAACTATAAGGTACATGTGTGCTGGGAATGTTTATCTATAAGGTTCAAGTGTGCTGGGAATGTTTAACTATAAGGTACATATGTGCTGGGAATATTTAACTGTAAGGTACATGTGTGCTGGAAATTTTTAACTATAAGGTACATTTGTGCTGGGATTATTTCACTATAAGGTACATGTTTCCTGGGGATGTTTAACTATAATGTACATGTGTGCTGGGAATGTTTAACTATAAGTTTCAAGTGTGATGGGAATGTTTAACTATAAGGTACATGTCTGCTGGGAATGTTTAACTATAAGGGTCAAGTGTGCTGCGAATATTTAACTATAAGGTACATGCGTGATGGGAATGTTTAACCATTAGGTTGTTGCAAAAATAATGACGTAATAATATCGTTTTCTGACTTATTTTTTAACGTCAAAAGACGGCATTATTACGTCATCATTTTTGAACCAACCTAATATAAGGTACATGTGTGCTGGGAATGTTTAACTCTAAGGTACATATCTGCTGGGAATGTTCAAGTATAAGGTTTAAGTTTGCTTGCAATGTTTAACTATAAGGTACATATGTGCTGGGAATGTTTAACTATAAGGTTCAAGTGTGCTGGGAATGTTTAACTGTAAGGTACATGTCTGCTGGAAATGTTTAACTCTAAGGTACATATCTGCTGGGAAAGTTTAAGTATACGGCTTAAGTGTGCTGGGAATGTTTAACTATAAGGTACATGTGTACTGGGAATGTTTAACTATAAGGTTCAAGTGTGCTGGGAATTTTTAACTATAAGGTACATGTCTGCTAGGAATGTTTAACTATAAGGTACATGTCTGCTAGGAATGTTTAACTCTAAGGTACATGTCTGCTGGGAATGTTTAATTATAATGTTCAAGTGTGCTGGGAACGTTTAACTGTAAGGGTCAAGCATGCTGGGCATGTTTAACTATAAGGTACATGTGTGCTGGCAATGTTTAACTATAAGGTTCAAGTGTGCTGGGAATGTTTATCTATAAGGTACATGTGTGCTAGCAATGTTTAACTATAAGGTACGTGTGTGCTGGGAATGTTTATCTATAAGGTTCAAGTGTGCTGGGAATGTTTAACTATAAGGTACATATGTGCTGGGAATATTTAACTGTAAGGTACATGTGTGCTGGAAATGTTTAACTATAAGGTACATTTGTGCTGGGATTATTTCACTATAAGGTACATGTTTCCTGGGGATGTTTAACTATAATGTACATGTGTGCTGGGAATGTTTAACTATAAGTTTCAAGTGTGATGGGAATGTTTAACTATAAGGTACATGTCTGCTGGGAATGTTTAACTATAAGGGTCAAGTGTGCTGGTGATGTTTAACTATAAGGTACATGTGTGCTGGGAATGTTTAACCATTAGGTTGTTGCAAAAATAATGCCGTAATTATATCGTTTTTTGACTTATTTTTTAACGTCAAAAGACGACATTATTACGTCATCATTTTTGAACCAACCTAATATAAGGTTCAAGTGTGCTGGGGATGTTTAACTATAAGATACATGTCTGCTGGGAATGTTTAATTATAATGTTCAAGTGTGCTGGAAATGTTTAACTATAAGGTTCAAGTGTGCTGGAAATGTTTAACTAAGGTTCAAGTGTGCTGGAGTGTTTAACTATAACGGTCAAGTGTGCTGGTGATGTTTAACTCTAAGGTACATGCCTGCTGGGAATGTTTAATTATAAGGTACGTCTGTGCTGGGAATGTTTAAGTATAAGATTCAAGTGTGCTGGGAATGTTTGACTATAAGATACATATGTGCTGGAAATGTTTAACTGTAAGGTACATGTGTGCTGGGAATGTTTAACTATATGGTTAAAGTGTTCTGGGAATGTTTAACTATAAGGTACATGTGTGCTGGAAATGTTTAACTATAAGGTACATGTCTGCTGGGAATGTTTAACTATGATGTACATGTGTGCTGGGTATGTTTAACTATAAGGTTCAACTGTGATGGGGATGTTTAAATATAAGGTACATGTGTGCTGGGAATGTTTAACTATAAGGTTTAAATGTGTTGGGATGTTTAACTATTCTTTCAAGTGTGCCGCGGATGTTCTAATATAGGTTCAAGTGTGCCGCGGAAGTTTAAATATATTTTCAAGTGTGGCTGTTTGACTTAGTTTGTTTTGTTTTACGGTGTTTCACTTTCAATGGGGTCTTTAATATCGGCAAGATTTTTATTGCTGCCAATATTTATTTTCAAAAATATATTACTGGTAATGTTTTTTTTTTTCAAAAATGCATTGCTGTTAAAAAATTAAAAAAAAAATTTTTGCTGGTATTAATTCCTAGTTTTATACTTTCATTGTGTTTTGAGCACTTTTTAGGAGGTTAAGTGTTTGCCGATAGCAGGGACCCTGACAGGTGGTACCACACTGGATCAGGGTGGACCTGGGAACACCAGCAATTAAGAGGTGGTAATACGCTTCTCAAAACCAAATGATCAAAGGCCTTGTTGGATGTAGTTTATCGTTTTGCCGAGGATGCCGGTTGTAGTTTATCGTCATAGCCAGGATTTAAGTGTGTCTCGGAAGTTTAACTAAATTTTCAAGTGAGCCGTGATAGTTTAATAAATTACTCACGTGTCCCGTGAGGCACGATGAAGTAATGGATGGCGACTCGGATTGAAAGAGCGGATAGCCGAGTTCGCATTCCAGTCGAAACCATGACATTCACATACGTGCTAATACCCTTGGGAAAAGTATGAATCATCTTCTTCTCCTCCTACCTATGAGTAAATAGCAGGACAGACTGGGATGGCAACTGGTCTACAGCAGGTAGAAATGGCTACATACTGCGATAAAAAATCTGCCTCGTCAGTCATGTATCGAAAGATACATGATCGCCTAAGCGTGTATGGCATATAACTGACTGACTGAAATATGACAACGACTCAAATCTATTTTTGTCTATTCCTTATTCAATTTAATCCCTCTTCCATATATAATGGGTTATGGCTCTACACAGCCTCCTTTCTTATCTGTACTTATACTTGGAGTAATGAATAGAGGAATTGGCACGGATTGAGGAATCGGAGAGCCGAGTTTGAAATTCAGTCAAGAAATGGCAACCTACTGCGGGAAAAAATCTGCCTCGTCAGTCATGTATCGAAAGATACATGATCGCTTATGCGTGTATCACGCATGGCACATAACTGATCGTCCCGTGAAAGTTTAACTATAGCCGTTTCCTTTTCTTCTTTTGCAAACCAAAGCATCATATCTTTTATCTGTCTTGTCCTTTTTTCTAGCCATTTTTTTCCTTTTCTTTACAACTCCTATTTTCATGACCATCATTTTCTTTAATTCATTTGCCAACACGTATGTGCTTTGCTACGTTTTTTTTTTCTCTCTCTCTCTCTCTAGTCTCTGGCCTTTCGTTTCTTTTCTTTTTCCTCTCTATTCACTTCGATGTTTTTCTTTCTCTCTCTCTCTCTCTCTCTCTAGTCTCTGGCCTTTCGTTTCTTTTCTTTTTCCTCTCTATTCACTTCGATGTTTTTCTTTCTCTCTCTCTCTCTCTCTCTCTAGTCTCTGGCCTTTCGTTTCTTTTCTTTTTCCTCTCTATTCACTTCGATGTTTTTCTTTTTCTCTCTCACTTTAAATTCGCCCTTACCATCCCCCCTTTACATTTAACACTCTTTCGCTTCGTTCGTTTTTAGCTCCCATTCACTTGCCTCAAAATTGTTTTCTTTCTCATAACGAAAGTTTTATACCCTCTTATCTATGTTTTCTTCTATTTGTCTAGAGTCTCTTATTCTAGAATTTTTCTCCTCCTTCCGTCACATTCTTGTTTTATTTTTTCTCTATGTCTTCCTCTCTTACATTTTTAGCTTTTTTTTTTCTTCATTATTCTCCGACATCCATTCCTCTCTCCCTCTCTACTCTTCTTTTCTTCTTACACCAAAGTATCATTCTCTCTTATCTATATCTTCCTCTGTTTTTTTTCGTCCTCCCTACCATTCACATCTCTCTCCTATTCCTTTTTTTCTTTCTCGCATCAATGTCTTATACATCGATAGAAATAGCGCCGTTTTTAAACTACAATTCTCCAGTAAAATCGACCTTGCTAACCGAAATGCTCCTCTGTGGCGAAATCGGTAAAATCACGTTAGGTTATATGACGGTTACGTATAGGATATAGGTTCGATTCCTGTCGGAGGACGCATATTTTCTATGAAAATTTCTCGGACATTCAGGCCATTAAATGTTGTTAATACTGTTTATTATAAACAGATCATTTACTTAAATATTTGTATCTATAAAAAGAACGTATAAACATAAAAAATGTCTTGAAATAATTGTCGGACTTTGCCCATTTCATAATGGCTGACACACACACACATATATATATATATATATATATATATATACGCGCGCAGGCAAGTGGTTTTTCACTGTCTTCATTCCTTTTATTCTGCCAAAGAATGTTTTTGCTATTTGTGATCATCGTCTGCATGCTAGGAAAAAAATTAGCTGACATTCCAATAGGTCTTTGTAGTTCTGAGAGGAAGGCATTCTCTTTGAAGGCAGATACCTCAGCTGTCATGTTCTCCTCCTTTTACATTTCCCACGAATCGCACAAGTAGAGGCTAAGCGTCGAAATGTCTTGTTGTCACGGCTTTCAACCAAAATATCTAAGACAGCATGTGTAATAGAAGAAAGAAACAAATTGAAGAAACCAAATCTCAACTGGACGCGACTAGAAGACGAGATTTGGTGTCACGAACACAGTCTTTGAGTTTGCCAGCTTATAGAGAGGTCACCCAATATAGACGCTGATGCACATAAAAGGCGGGGGAGGGGGAGGTAACAAGTGTAGTTTATGAGGATATGTGGGAAAGATAACGGTTAATCTTCGACTTGAAGAGGTAAAGACAGTAGGGATCGGGGAAACATCCTCTCGCAAATGTGTTCCACGAATCAGCTGTTTGGAAAAAGATGTTCGAATGAAACCACTTCCTTAATAATGGAATATAAAGGGAACAAAGATATTCTTTTTGGTCTGCGTAGCATGGTGGGGCTTAATGGTGAAGATCAGGGCTGAGAGAATTAGGGAATGTAGTTCTTCAAAACATTTGCCATGGAAATAGCGATAGATTAGCTCTAGGCTTACGACGTTGCACGAAGGAATGTATTTGAAATAATTTAAGATATTTTTGATTTCTGAAATTTTCTTTCTATGATTTTTTTTGTCTTCAAGTGTTATTCAGTATCTAATACGACATTTATTACATTAAACATTTTTTTTCAATTTTTATAAATATCTCAAGAGTTACCAAACAACTTTTAATGAAATTAATTTACATAAAAATAGTGAACGTAACATTTTTTTTTCTTTTTTTGAGCAGCAGATTTTTATTTAAAAAAAGCAGACGATATTTTTGCTCTAATTCGATGATGGACGACACAAAATAGCAAATAATAATCGCGAACTTTTTGAGATAGCATTCTTTCATTAATTATGCTTTTAGGCATCAAATATTTAAAAAGTTATTAAAAGTGTTTTAAATGTAGTTTGCGCATGCGCATTCGTGTAAGTGTGTGTGGAAATTATAGATATTTTTTGTGCATAAATGGATAATAGTTTGTTGGACATGCGAAGTAGTTGATTTTTTTTTGCTTTTTTAAAATTTCTTTTACAGCTAGGTTCGCCCTTTACAAAGCCCTGGGGTGCACTTGAAGTAGAGGGTTACCTTTGGATGTCCTTTGTGTGTATAGCAGTGGAAAATAACAGTTAACCCTAGTCTTGTAAAGGTTATGGTTGTAGCGATCGGGGAAGCATGCTGTTTGGAGTCTGTTCTACAGGGCGGGAAGAAACTGCTTGTCTGGATTTTACTTCTCACCGATGGAATACTGAGGGAATGTGGATGTTTTGCTACTATGTTAGTGGCATACCGTGGTCTTGCTGTGAAGGTTTGCCTCGAAGGGACCAGGAATGTAGTTAGTCCGAGCACTTTTCGTGGAAGTAGCGTTAGAGCAATGAAAGACTTGCCACATCCTGCCTGTGGGAGAGGGGTTGAAGGGTGGAGAATAATTCGTCACCCACAAAGGATTGGAGACGCTTTTGAATTCTATCAAGAATTACGTCTGGACACCTCCCATCCAAATATGACAACAGGACTTCTTTTTTGGTCTGATCTGGCTCCTGTAAAGATAGAAGATAGCAGGAGGAGTTAGGTACTTACTGGATTATTTTACCGACCATTTTACCGATAATTTTACCGACCATTTTACCTGAATCCTTAGCAACGGATCGTATGTACAAGTTCCACTTGAGATCGGATGTGAGTTTGAGGCCCAACAGTCTTTCTAGGTACGGCACTTCCCGAAGAGGACGCCCGATTCATACTGACTAGTGGTAGTTCGGGCTCAGATCTGCGATGATGGAATGTAACTGGCTTTCTCTTCGAGTCATTGAATGTAACTAATCAATTTTGACCCCATTGAAAGAGAAATTGGTTGCTTAACTCTGACCATCGAGTTTCAGAGATACACCAATATAGAATCGTTTCATCGGCATAGATGTTTACAAATGATCTGAGTATATTCTTAAGCAGGACATTTATATAGATCAAAAAGAGGGTTGGTCCAATGAGCAACCTCTGGGGCATGCCTGCGTTGACCTTTAGGGCTCCAGGAGTCAGGCCATTGATAACTATCTTGTTAGGAATGGTTTTATGATCAAGTAGACCCTTCCAGTGATTCCATAACTTGAGAGCTTGTGTAGTAAGCCTTTGTGCCACACCCTTTGAGCAGGCCTTTGAGATATCTAGAGCTATGGTCCTTGAGTTGTGTTTGACGTCGAGAGCCTCACTGATTCTGTAAGTGATGGTACTTAGGACATCGGCAGCGGATCGGACCGACCGAAACCCATATCGCTCATCGCTGAAGAGATTGTCCTTTTCTAAGTGCTCGACGACCTTCTTATTGATTATGGTCTTAAAGTGCTTGCTAATGTTACTGAAGAGACTGACGGGCCTGTACTGGGAGGAAGAAGATCGCGCGCTCGCATTCTTGAAAACCAGGCATACGATTGACACATTACACAGGTTTGGGAAGGATTTTTCCTTTAAGCAACGGTTGAAAAACTTTGCTAGAATTGGGAGCAATTCCGAGTTTATGATTTAAGGACAACCGCTAGAATTTTGTCTAGACCTGTGGCTTTCTTAGGGTCAAATCTTAGAGACTTTTCATACTATGATGGTAATATTACTGAGATAACGCTCGTTGAGACGCGAGAACTTGGAGAGTAGTGGTATTTGTCATCAAACGCTGAGTTAGAGGCAAAGATGGACGCGAAAAGGCCTTGTCTGTCGAGGAGGATATGGCATCGTGGTCATTTATAATTGTGAGCACAGCCGCTTTATCTCTGTTCATGTTTTGGTTGGTGATCTTCCAGAATTCACGGGATCCAATTTGTTTCTTTTAAACTTTGGTCTGGATTGCTCGTGCGTAACTGCACTTGGCGTTTTCTTGAACGGTTTCCAGTGATCGCGGGTCGTTTGGAATACAGCAAGGGCCGAACATAATCGCTCCTTGCAATAGATATTGAAATAATGGTTCTAGTGAGTTATAGCTGCAGTGCATTCAGGGGTGCACCAGGCTTGATTGTTCGGTTTTTGCTGGAATTTTATTTTGGCGGCGGTCAGGAGTATAAACTTCAGCACTTCAGAAAGGATCCAATCAGCGACAAAGGCAGCAGTTTTTGAGGCAGTGACTGACCCAGTCTGATTTCGCTTAGCGAAAAATCGTTCTATGGAACGGTACATCAGGAGATGCTTTACGTTTCGCATCAATCTGGACACTGATTAGGGAATGGTCTGATTTGCCCTCAAATTGCGAAAATTCGTCCTCTGGAACGGTACATCAGGAGATGCTTTAGGTTTCGCATCAATCTGGACACTGATTAGGGAATGGTCTGATTTGCCCTTAAATTGCGAAAATTCGTCCTCTAAAACGGTACATCAGGAGATGATTTAGGTTTCGCATCAATCTGGACACTGATTAGGGAATGGTCTGATTTGCCCTCAAATTGCGAAAATTCGTCCTCTGGAACGGTACCTCAGGAGATGCTTTAGGTTTCGCATCAATCTGGACACTGATTAGGGAATGGTCTGATTTGCCCTCAAATTGCGAAAATTCGTCCTCTGGAACGGTACCTCAGGAGATGCTTTAGGTTTCGCATCAATCTGGACACTGATTAGGGAATGGTCTGATTTGCCCTCAAATTGCGAAAATTCGTCCTCTGGAACGGTACCTCAGGAGATGCTTTAGGTTTCGCATCAATCTGGACACTGATTAGGGAATGGTCCGATTTGCCCTCAAATTGCGAAAATTCGTCCTCTGGAACGGTACATCAGGAGATGATTTAGGTTTCGCATCAATCTGGACACTGATTACAGAATGGTCTGATGTGCCAGTGGAGGTAAAACTTTTGATAAGCATTTATCAGGGAAGGAAGTTAGGAACAGGTCGGGGATATGTTCACCTGCCGACCCGTCGTGTCCGGGACCCGAGTTGGTTCTCCAATGATCTGGGTTAGTTCATAATAATCTGGGTAGAACCTCTTTTGCAGCTCGTCTTGCAGTCGAGAAAGCAATTTTCCTTATTTTTTTGCAAAGAACCATTTCTTAAGTTACCCCCTTTTTTTTCTTAAAAAAAAACACCCATTACTTTTCTCTTGAAAAAAAAAGGTCAACGACTTGATCACAAAGTGAGAAGTATCTAGCCACTGCTTCAGGCATTCTACACATGTAATTGGTTTGTGTCAACCGGCTTCAGAGAGCTTTAATGTCACTTGTCAAGCATTTGTTACATTTCTAATTTATTTCTAAACTAGTGTACGTGTGCCGTCAAAATTGACAAGAGTCTATTATAAGTAATACGTATTATTTTGTAAGTGATTTTCGTTTTTACTCTAAATACAATGTTGTAATTTAAAATAGCTCGTTGTTTAACGTTAATAATTAAACAATTTACAAACACCTAAGGAAAGATATCCGTATTTTATCCTCATAAATGTTTTACAACCAACATCTTTTTCACTCCACATGTTTCCAAAGCAAAATATTTTTGTGTAAACTTTGGAAGGTCTGAATAATAATCCTTGACAATTCATAGATTCAAGCTTTAATTTCAGGGTCTGTTTATTTTTCGTCCTAAAAGAAACGTAAAATCTATCCATCCTTCTACTCGGGTAGAAAAATTCGGAGTTTCGTGATTCGATACAATTTTTTAGTTCTTACTGTTGTCAACTATATCACTGTTGGTATCGATTCCCTTTGTAGTGTAAAAAGAGTAGCGTTGATAGCAGCAGTAGTATTAGCCGTAGTAGTAATCAAAGTAAAATGAGTAGTATTAGTAGCAATAGCAGTAGTAGTAATTGAAGTAAAAAGATTACCATTACTATTAGTAGTAGTAGTAGTAATAACGCAAGTTTATTCTTCACAGATAAAATATTCATATCTTTTGTTTTTTCCTAAGGATTAAGTGACACTAAGTCTCTTTAATATCCGACAATTCTGTTACGATTATTATTATTGTTTTTTTTTTTGTTGTTTTTTTTTAAATTTTTCTGAGATGCAATCATTTACCAAGGACTTGAGAGTCACATTTTAAATAATTTTCTCTTGGAAAATTATTATTATAACTAGTGTACCCGTGCCGTCAAAATTGACGACAAGAAATAATCTATTATAACTTAAGTAATACGTATTATTTTGTAAGTAATTTTCGTTTTTACTCTAAATACGATTTTGTAATTTAAAATTGCTCGTTGTTTACGTTAATAATTGAATAATTTACAAACGTCTAAAGAAAAATATCCGTATTTTCTCCTCATTGTGCGCGCGCTTCTGTGACGCACTTTGCTTGTTCTTGAGAGTGAAATTTACTGAGAAATTAGAACATCTTCACTTGTGACAGTCGATCCCACAATCCAAGACGCCCAAAAGAAAAGTATCTTTGCGTGAAGTTTAATTTAAGCTGAAATAAAATATAAACCTCGACCAAGTTTTATCTGTCATATATTTATCTCCTCTCTCTATCCCTTTCTATTTCTCTTCTTTCTCTCTTTCTTTCATAATTTCTTTCTTTGCAGCTGTGTATCTATTTCTTTTCGTGGCTCCTTTCGCTTTCATCATAGTTCGCAGAGAGAGGGAAAGAAGGGGGTTAATTTGTAGTTTGTCAGCGCGTGTGGACGTGAATAGGGTCATTACTTCAAAATATTACACACTGAAGCTCAATTTATAAACACCTAAGGAAAGATATCCATATACTATCCATATAAATGTTATATATTTACAACCGAAATTATGTTTACTGCAAAAGTTCTCAAAGCTCAATATTTTTGTGTAAACTTTGGAAGGTCTGAATAATCCTTGACAGTCCGTAGATTCAATCTGTAATTTCAGAATCTGCTTATTTCCTACTAAGAGCAACTTATCATTTGATTTTTTTTTTTGTAATTTTTTTTTCTCTCGCCTCTTTTTTTAATTATGACTTTTAGAGTTTAAAATGAATATCTGAAAATGAAGAAAGCATTCTTGAAAATATATATAGCATATTATATATACGAACCATCTTCGATAACGATATCAGTACACATCAACGGGACCTCAATTTAGCATGGCACCGAGTGGGTTATTGTTTTTTTGCACACTGCCCCTCAACTGTTAAACACCAAAAACGTATATATATATATATATATATATATATATATATATATACATATTAGGTTGGTGCAAAAATAATGACGTAATAAAGTCGTTTTTTGACGTTATTTTTAACGTCAAAAACGACATTATTACGTCATTATTTTTGCACCAACCTAATATATATATATATATATATATATATATATATATATATATATATATTGTGTATTTAGGCAGCATCTTTTCATTCATACACGTTTCATTAAATAATATAGACAAGTGTTGTCTATTTATTTTGTGTCAATTTTTTTTCGTAACGTCTGATAAGTTTAATAACATTGACAGACTATCATCACTGTCTTGTCCGTATATTGCTTAATATGTTGTAATTGACATCTTTGATAATGGCTTAAGTAAGCCGAAAGCTTAGATTGTATTAAAAAAAATATGGATCAATATTGTAATCGTTCAACGATAATGTTATTAAACTTATCAGACGTTACGAAAAAAAATTGACATAAAATAAATAGACAACACTTGTCTATATTATTTAATGAAACGTGTATGAATATATATATATATATATATATATATATATATATATATATATATATATATGTATATATATATATATATATATCCTCGTGCAATTTAATTGAAAAAAACCCTTTAGTTTCCTTTCTTTCGTATATGGTCAGTTTCAGACCCATTGGATTGACAGGGTGTAATCGATTTCTATTTGTTCCTTAAATTAGGTTATTTGCAGTGGTGTGCAGTGATATGAATCTATTTTCAGGATGTTTGATGAAATTTGTTTGCCCCTGAAGAATATTGCGTTATCCATGATTGCATCAGATTTTTATCATGCCCAGACACTATTGCCCTGACTGTCGATTAGTTGTCCCACGCCCATTGTCTGCGATGGTCGTTACTCCAAGGAAGAGTACAAAAATTTCTAACGCTGCACAAACACACGGGCAAGTCTTACTAGTGAGCAAATCAAAGTACTAGATTGGCCCGGAAACTTTCCTGATTTAAATCCAATCGAGAATCTGTGGTCAATCTTCAAGGAACGACTTTGTGGAATGGACATACGAGGTACTAACATGTGCACTGGGTCATGTTTCAATGGAAAAATACGAAAAACTGTATGTATATATATATATATATATATATATATATATATATATATATAGATAGATAGATAGATAGATAGATAGATATAACCCTTGTGCAAAATAATTGAAACAAAACGAATAATTCCGTTATTATTTACAGTTTTTCGTATTTTTCCATTGAGACATGACCCAGTGCACATGTTAGTATATATATATATATATATATATATATATATATATATGTGTGTGTGTGTGTGTGTGTGTGTGTGTGCGTGTGTGTGTGTGTGGATCCTTCGCAGACAGTACTGTTCCTCAATGCAATTAGACATCCGAATGCCTCAAGCTAGGATCGAATCCAACCAATTCGGTATCAGTCAGAGGTTCTACTACTGAGCAATCTTCACTCGGTAGAATTACACAGCTAAATCTAGTGTATTGTTTTTACGAAGGTAAACAAATGCCAATCTAGATAGATAGATAATGTGCAGACTGAAATAGATAGATAGATAGATAGATGTTTATACAAAACAGTAGTAGACTGAACAGTAAACACCATAAAAAATTCAAAAGTACGCTTAATATTCTGTACATTGTTTTGCCTACTGTAAGTTACAGTAGTTATTTTTTTTATTTTTCACTTTATTTTTATTCATTTTGAAGAAAGAGAGCACAATCAGCAAAAATTATAAAAATGTATATAAAAAAATTACCAAAATTACAAATACAATACCGATTGGTTAAAGTCGTATGAGATGCTATATTGGTCGTAAATCCGGGGAGTTGTTAAATGAAGTGTGATTGTAATCAAAATGGAATCTTGGTCATTGCAAAAACGAGCCAGGGTTGATAAAAGTTAAAAAAAAAGTTGTTTTTTTGTTTCCTGGAATTTAATTAAATAGTTTTAAAACAGCAAAAAAAGTGTTTGGTAAGAAGCAGTGACCTTCTCCAATGTAGAAGTGTAAATGCAACATTTGAGCCGTGGTGTGCAGTCTTATGAAAATATTCAAGGTCAAGCTCAAAAGTCAATTTTATGGTGTTTGGTGATTTACTGTATGAGTCGCGGTCAAAATAATTTTAATTAAAAGCCAAACCAAATTTGAAACTTTCTATGACACATGAGACAGTTCTGTAGTCGATGCAAAATAATTAGTGTTGAATTCCAAAAACCTTGAGTCAATTTCAATATGATCGGCAAAATGTACATCTGTCATATATATATATATATATATATATATATATATATATATATAATTATTTAAAAAAAATTTATAACATAAATATGTTATAAAAGCACTACAAAAATAGCCATTTTGTTTCAACACCCTCGTTGTCTTATCAAGTGATGACGTTGAATGTCTATCTATCTAGATTGACATTCAACTTCATCACTTGATAAGACACCGAGGGTGTTGAAGCAAAATGGCTATTTTTGTAGTAATTTTATAACATATTTCTGTTATAAATTAAAAAAAAATATAATTATATCTGCTCTACTTTGTATTGAGCACTCTTTTAAGAATAGTAATTGTTGGTTATTGGAATTCATTCCGTATACACCAATTATATACTTGTATATATATATATATATATATATATATATATATATATATATATATATATGCGTGTGTGTTTGTGTGTGTGAGTGTGTCACACATAACGAAATGGACATAGTCCGAAAATAAACAAACTACGGTGAAGTAGTGGGTTGCGGCTTGAATTCCAGTCGAATCCATTACATTCACTTACGTGCTAATAACTATGGTAATGGTATGACCAGGTTCTATATGGCAACCTACTGTGGGAAAAAAATCTTCCTCGTCAGTCATGTATCGAAAGTTATATGATCGTCTAAGCGTTTATCACGTATAGCACGTGACTGACTCACTGATTAACAACTTTTAATGGCCTGAACGTCCGAGAAATTTTCATAGAAAATCGAACCTGTATCCTACACGGAACCGTCATATATATATATATATATATATATATATATATATATATATATGTGTGTGTGTGTGCTATATGACGTTTATATATGTATATATGTTCGATTCCTGTCGAAGGACATATTTTCTATGAAAATTTCTCGGATGTTCAGGCCGTTAAATGTTGTTAATCAGTCAGTCAGTTATGCACGATTATGTATCTTTCGACAAGGCAGATTTTTTTTTCTCGCGGTAAGTTGCCATTTCTTTCTGCGGTAGACCAGTTGCCATCCAAGGCTATAGAATATGGTCCTACCTTTCACGTAAGTGAATGTAATTGATTCATTTGGAATTCGAACCCGGCTCTCCATTACTCGAAATTGGAATTTGAACTCCGCTATTCATTACGCCACCGTACTTTGTTTATTATAAACAGAGCATTTACTTAAATATTTGTGTCTATGTAAATAACGTATAAAAACAAAATATCTTAAAAAATGTATGTATGGATGTATGTGTGTGTCTGTTTTGTGTGTGTAGGCACTGATTCCTTAGAAATATGTTTTGGATGCGAAATCATGAGCCAGAATTGGTTTTCGAAACGTTAATTGAAGCGTACTTGGCTCTGACGCACTCTGTTGCTGAACCGGATGAGACATCGGTTTTTCTCCCAAAGAAGATTCTAACGATGGTGGGGAGCACTTTCTCTTTATTAAATTTATTGAAATTCTTGTAATTATTTAAAATAACAGCGCATCTGTATAGATATCCAGAAAATAATATTTGGGGTTCTTGGAATTATATATATATATATATATATATATATATATATATATATATATATATATATATATATATATATATATATTGTCATAGAGTGCTAACTATGTATATGTAAGAATCTGTTTTTATAGGTTTTATTTAACATCTGAAAATCATTTGGACAAAATCAAAAATAGTGTAAATAATAAGTTAAAAATCACTCAAAAATAAAGTTTATACAAAGAAAATGCAACAGATACATATAAAATAATAAGGCAGATAAGTTTTCAAAATGATACGATGTAAAATCTTCTGTACACAAGTGTGTGTATTTGTGAGTGTGCGCACGCGAGTCAGTTGGGAGTGTGTGTGTGTGTGTGCGTCTGTTGTATGTGTGTGTGTGTGTGTGTATGTGCGTCTGTTGCACGCGTGTTTGTGCATGTGTCCGTGCATCCGTTTTCTTTGTGTGTGTATGTTTGTTGTGTGTGTGTGCGTCTGTTGCATGTGTGTGTGAGTGCGTGCGTCTGTTATGTGTGTGTGTGTGTGTGTGTGTGTGCGCTTGCGTGCGTGTGCGTGTGTGTGGCTGTGTGTATGGGATAACTTGGCTCGGCCCATTAGATTTAAAAAAAGGTTTTCTACAGCTATTGCCAGTCTTCCAATACTGCAATGGGCAATGGCAGCCAAGCGAGATAGGCAGTTTTTCTCCTTCAACGTCTGCAGGGGAGAATGTCGAGCAGCCAGAAAGAGAGAAGGAGCGCTCCGTTTTTACCACGTATTCCGTCATTGTCTACTTTTCTTATTTTACGCTTTACATTGGAAATGGGATATATATATATATATATATATATATATATATATATATATTAAACACAATCTTTCGCCTAAAAATGTACAGGGTTTAATTTCCATTTTTGTCTGATAAAAGCGAAAGAGAAAAGCGTTTATTTTGTTCAATGTATTCATATAAATTGTTATAATATATAATTATTTTCAAGCAATCTTCATTCAGAGTTGTCCTTCTGCTAGACCGTTCACCACCTAATGCTATAGAACCCAGTCTGTCCTGCTATTTACCCATAGCGTGGGGGAAGAGATGCATTCCTACCTTTCACAAGCGAATATATTGAACATGAATGGAATTCGAATTGAGTACTTTCGATTTTCATCAACCATCATCAAAGCGGTTATATTTTTTATTCTCTGTTACTTTCATCGTTTTTCAAATATCACGTGACATTTTATTTGTGTTGATTGTTTTTTTTTGGGGCTTAATTCTTATATAGCATTTGAATCGTTTTTTACAATTTCGTATTTTTGTGCTATTGTTGGTTGGCGGTGTGCGATTCAACGGAATCGCATAAATGTTAATCGGCGCGATAAAGTAGTGGTTGTGTAACTAATGTATGTGTTGTTAAATAATTATTATTAGAGAGACGTTCTCCATGTGAGAAAGCATTTCCTAGACGACATTGGTTTCTTGAAACAAGGAAAATAGTCAGAAATAGATAAAAATAAGCAAAAAAAAAAAAAAAAGAGTTATCATAGAACATTCTTTGTTCCTTAACCAAACTTGTATAAATAAAACTTACTTCCCAAATATACCCAATATTTGAATATTTATATACCGGGTGGAACAGTAAAATTATCTAAATCGTGTAAGTTTTCAGATTAAGACATTTAACCATCTTGACACACATTGTCGTATGAATCACTGAAAAACCCTTTGAGTTATTCAGCTAGAAAGAGAACAGGTTAAAATCGTTTTGTGTCAGACCCACTGTCTTTCAAAGTGAGTAATGGCAAGAGGAAAAAGATCATTTAGGTCTTCAGTAATGGTACTGACATTCATAGTCTGGCTTCCATCTTCAAATTCCATTTAAGAACTATCAAGAGAATGGTTAATAAGTTAAAAATGAGGGAACAGAAGAGAGGAAAACTAGATCAGGAGGATCGGGTGGCCTGACGATTGCGTCCAGAATGAAACAGCTTGTCTCGTCTGAGTGTTGATTTCAATGAATGTTTACTTATATATATATATATATATATATATATATATATATATATATATATATATGAAATAAACTTGAGTATGTAATCCCAACTTTTGGAGAAACGTTCATGAGTGTATGTTTCAAAAAATAATATCGCCTCTATGGCTTCATCAGATGGATAACGAAAAATGTGTTGTATGTGTATGTGTTGTATGTGTATATGTTGTATGTGTATGCGTTGTATGTGTATGCATTTGTATGTGTTGTATGTGTATGCATTTGTATGTGTTGTATGTGTATGTGTTGTATGTGTATGTGTTGTATGTGTATGCATTTGTATGTGTTGTATGTGTATGTGTTGTATGTGTATGCATTTGTATGTGTTGTATGTGTATGTGTTGTATGTGTATGTGTTGTATGTGTATGCATTTGTATGTGTTGTATGTGTATGCACTTGTATGTGTTGTATGTGTATGTGTTGTATGTGTATGCATTTGTATGTGTTGTATGTGTATGCATTTGTATGTGTTGTATGTGTATGCATTTGTGTGTTTTTAAAATAATTAAATCTTATATTATTTTTCCTAAACCGACGTTGCTCGAAACTAAAAAAGAGAAAGAAAATGAGCGACTTTTTAAAAATCGTCTAATATTTTACATTCTCCGCGTTAAGTGTCCGACTTTTGAGATGAAAATCCTTCAGAATGGTCAGAAAATAAATGAAAAAAAATTATTGATTTTATCCATGCGTTGTACATATCGACAGAATGTAATAAATTTACTTATTTGTAATAAATTTGGATATGTAATGCCGACAGAGTTATAAGTTATTGACATTTGTAAAAACGTTCATGAAAGTATGCTTCGAAAATAATATCGGATAATGCATCTCGCCTCTAATGGCTTCATCATTCAAATCTCAATAATATATATATATATATATATATATATATATATATATATATATAATAAAAATATAGTTTCAAGGTATGCTATATTTATGGGTTGAAGTGTTCAATATCAGGGATAGAGCGTGTGTAAATATAAAAGTGAACACTGTCATCAACATCCACAGGGAACATTGTGTTTCATACTTAAACACAATTGTCAGGACACGATTCGCTTAAACGAGGTACAGACTGTCGCCACTGGATGTTGACTTCTATACACACACACATATATATATATGTGTGTGTCTGTGTGTGTGTGTGTGTGTATGTGTGTGTGTGTGTTCGTTAATTAACGAGTACTTGAAGTCCCCATACATTTCAGCGCTAATATATATATATATATATATATATATATTGAAAAATCCAAATATTCCTTTCAAATATTAAATCAAAGCAAAAATAATATTTAAAAAGTAAACTAAATTTTTACAGAGTTTGAAGCGCTATATTAAAAGAAATTAAATAAAAAGACAACGTGTAAAAATATTTAACAGACGATTTTAAACATGGAAACAATCTCAAAATGAATTTATATACAAGTTTTATAATATTTCCCGGCACTTTTTAGACGATTGATTCGTGTCTTAATTTATATTAGATTTTTACATTGATGATTACTGAAATCTATTTCCGCAAAGATTAGTAGGGGTCGGTGTATATTTGGGCTGTGCCAGTTTTTCAAGGGGATGAAGGGGTGCTACTTTTCTTGAAAATCAGCTTTCAAAATCGTAGCTTTTAAATAGGGACACCTGGCGTTGACCGTTGCGACCGGTAAATACTCTGATCATCTCCTGACAATGAAACTTGTTGACCGTTCACAACCAGGGAGTTTATTTAATTTATTTTTTGTCTTTGGCACTTTTTTTTAATTTTTTTTAATTTACTTGTAGTATTTACATTATTTCGACTGTTATCCCCATCTTCATTGACATATTCACTACGTTTCGGCCGTTGTACGCTCCGACCTTTTTTATGTGATTGGAATTTCGAACCGAAACTTTTCTTTCGTCCACCGGGGTAGATTGTTCTAGTTCCACGTGCCATACCCCAAGAATTCAATACCGGGCCACAGCAGTGGTGAACCAAAACTTGGATAGCAGAACATTTTATGTTAAAAGAAATATTTGCCTATATCTCAAGAACACATGACCCAGTGGATAGAGACGATGGTTAGATCCAGTGACTAGATCCAAAGAGTTGTGAGTTCAATACCAGGCCACAGCAGTTGTGAGCCAAAACTTGGAGAGTTGAGGTAAAGGGAAATAAATGAGACATCCGGAAGAGGCATGGCACGTGGAACTAGAACAATCTACCCCGGAAAAGAAAGGGTTTTGTTTGGAATTCCAATCACCTGAAGAACGCCGAGGCGCACAACGGCAGAAATGAGGATAACAGTCTGAATTATTTAAATAATGCAAGTAATTATAATACCTCATCTCAGAGATATAGAGGCTGAAACGTTGAGAACATGGCAATGAAGATGAGGATAACAGTTGGAATAATGTAAATAATACAAGTAATCATAATACCTCATCTCAGAGATATAGACAGATATATAGAGAGACATAGACATAAAGGCCGGAACGTACAATGGTTGAAATGTTGTGAATATGGCAATGAAGATGAGGACAACAGTCCGAATCATGTAAATAATGCAATTATTCATAATACCTCATTTCAGAGATATAGACAGGCTTTTATTTATTTATTTATTTTTTCTCATGAAATGAGAATTAATGGAAAGACATTAACAATTTATTAATTTAACTTGGAAAGTATAGTAGTCCGATGAAAGAAATTTGAAAATGAAATAATATTAATGTTTAATATACCATCGCCGTGCCTTTGAAGAGGACACTCCGGTCTCATCACCCGGCGAGAGCACAATACCGTAGACAGCATTCTATGGGTTCCGTGCTCAACTGGGGCAGAGTCGGACAAGCTGTTTTCGACCGTCGGAGGAATTACGGTGTCCCACTGGACATCTGGAAGAAAATCGCATCGACTGGCGCCATGCTGAGTTATGAAGAGCGCGAAAAGGTCGGAGATTAGAAGACAACGCGTGAAGCAGAGAGACCAATCTCAGGACTTCTTTCCACATCCCAGCTTCATGAAGAAGAGGCCGCCGCACAAACATCAGGCTGTTAAGTCGCCTCAGACGCCGCTCACAAAAAGAAGATAGCAATTTAGTCACGTGATAGACACATTTTTACAACTATGTCATTAGAGCAACAGACAAAAAGGATGACGATAAAATTTTTCAAAATCAGAATTTTCAGACGCGTGTTGAAAATTCCAATTTTGAATGGTTTTGTCTATTGGCCAAATAATATACAATCATTATTATTATTATTATTAAAGTCCTAAAGTCACACACACACACACACACACACACACACACACATATATATATATATATATATTTCACAGATAAAGCCCTTCGTAAGGCGTGGGCTGTACTTTTGAATACAGTTTTTATCATTATTTGTCTATATCTATGAGATGAGTTATTATGATTACTTGGATTATTTACATTATTCAGACTGTAATCCTCATCTTCATTGCCATATTCACAACGCTTCGGCCGTTGTACGCTCTGGTCTTATTCAGGAGAATGCAATTTTTCGTCAATATCTGTCTATATCTCCGAGATGAGCTATTATTAGGTTGGTGCAAAAATAATGACGTAATAATGTCGTTTTTTGACGTATTTTTTAACGTCAAAACACGACATTATTACGTCATTATTTTTGCACCAACCTAATATGATTACTTGCATTATTTTCATTATTTGGATTCTTATGGGAATGAAGGTGATAAGATTCCGAATAATGTAAATATTGCAATTATTATTATTATTATTATTATTATTTCTTTCGTTTTTACAGTGAGATTCACTCTGTAGAACGTCTTGGAGCCACTTGAGATAGAGGGGCTTTCTTTTCGCAATATCTTTCATTTTTCTACCATACTTGTACACACACGCACACAAACGCACACACACACACACATGTATTGTTAATATTATTTTAAAAAAATAAAATAAAATAAAATAAAACACTAGATATGGAGTGATAGTTTCATGCCTTAAGCGACCTTCAGATCAAATTGATCCGGGTTTGATCAGCAAAATATTTCTCTGCCTCCAGGAATATTTGTTTACTTGGTGTACAAAAAAAAAAAAAAAAAACCCAAACGAAGCGACACAATAACATAGTAGTGGAAAAGTCCGCTTACAGAAACTAAGAAAAATGTTTTTAATCTAAATAAAAGTCATATTGATTTTATAATAATGGCGGCGACGAATGAGTAGATTCTTTTTAAAGTACCTCTTTTTAAAACGGCATTTGTCACTTTACTGACAGCAAGATGATCAACTTTCAGATCTAAATTTTTTGTTAAGACGTTTATTATTAGGTTGGTGCAAAAACAATGACGTAATAATGTCGTTTTTTGACGTTATTTTTTAACGTCAAAAAACGACATTACTACGTCATTATTTTTGCACCAACCTAATAGAAAATATATTCAGTCCAAGCGTAAAAAATTACTTAAAAAAATGGCTGTACATTTTCGTTAATTCATTTTTCCTGTTACCCATAGGTTGTTGGCAGACAGAAAGCACACCTTGCAATGTTTATGTCTATTACAAATTCTGTCAAATTGTGTGTATGTACGTGTGCGCATGTAGATTTAAATTCAATGGCAGAATCCAAAATATTTCTACAAAAAAATTAATTTCGTGAAATCCATCTTTTTCATCCATTGCCCCTAAGCAGTGATGGTTTTAGTCGAAGTTCATTAAGAGTTTCGGATCTTTCAACATTATCAACTTCATGTCGACCCAGCCGATACAGATCGGGTATCGATTTGTGTGCCATCCGTTTGTTACAACTGTTTACAGTTTTAATCGCACACTGAGACTCCTTTTCGCGATTTATACTCCTACGCGCTTCCATAAAAAAAGGGAAGCAAATGCAGTAACGGTTTCGCCCTGGTAAGGAAGATGGCGACGGGCTCGGCTTGAAGTGGTAAGTAACGATCCTTGTTAAAAGTTGCTTTTGTTTTTTTGTTTTTTTAAATAATTCTATTTATTATTAAATCATTTTGGAAAATTGCAGAAATAAATTATCTGATTTTTAGGATTTAAATATTTTCTTGTCTTCATCATATGCTTTTATTCTACGAGTAGAGGGTTGCCCAGATTGAGTGGGATTGGAGTATATTATTCCAATGTCTTATGTGTTTGTGTGTATGTATGTGTGTGTACATCAAATGGTCCAAGAACATTTAAGTCGCTCATACGTATTACGTGAGCACGGACAGAGAATCTATTATTATATAATGCAGATTTTTGTACAGCTGATAAACATATAATTAAATTAACTTCAGTATTTTTTATTCTACGTGTGAAGATATGCTTTTAAAATGAAATCAAGATTTGATGACAAATTCCTGTACATTAGTAAATTTCAGTTTAGGCTAAAAAACAAATTAACATTTTTTTTTAATATTACGAATAAGATACAAATTAAGGACAATAAAAATATGTAAAATGATGCACTGAAAAAACGAACAATAATAAAAAGAAAGGAGAAAATCTTGTAAAATTGACATAAAAATATATCTTGTTTTAAGATTAAACAACAAAAAAGAAATGACGTTCAAATGCGTTGGCTATAAAACCAAGGGAGATAAATCTTTCGTTGTTCCTTTACGCGTTGAAATCTCCCTGGAAATGCACGGTTATGATGCATGAGTTTACTCAGCTTTCTATGCGTTGCAAAAAGCCCTGAAGGTGAGGCAACCCAGGGAAAGACCTGTATGACAACATACCAAAAAAACTCATTAAAAAAAAAAGATTAGTTTAAAATTTCAGCCTCCTCTCTCCGTCATGCGCATCGACGTAAAAATCACTTTTGTCTGATGTAGTCCTAAAGGACAAAACGCGTCGTAGGAAAAAGAACTTGACTGGAATTCGAACTGGGCTCGAATCCGAGCCACTAACCATGCCTCCATACTCTTAAAAGATAAAAAAGATGTATGAACGCTAGAAAAGCTGGATAAAAAAACTAAAAAAATATTATACCTTGTCCGCTGTATTCAATGAAACATGCATAAAAGAAGGATTGCTGCTATTATATATATATATATATATATATATATATATATATATATATATATATATATATATATATATATATACATGTAAATGAAAAGAACAAACAGTTCTCTGGCATTTACTGTTTTAAAAAGTGCTCAATACAAAGTAGAGCAAAATATTTTTAGTGATATTTTTATTAAAAGTATTTTACATTGACATATTTTCGATTTTCAAGTGGAAATCATTTACACCAAAGTTACCGAACATTGCCTAATGATGAGATAAAAAAACATAGAAATTTCCATATCGCAATGTAAAATATTTTTAATAAAAATATCATTAAAAATATATATATATATATATATATATATATGTGTGTGTGTGTGTGTGTGTGTGTGTGTGTTGTCTATAAAGTATTTGTGCAAAAACAGTTTTTATGCCATAGATGTATTTATTGGCGCGGCCTCGTCGTAAGAGAACGTGACCCAAAGACAAAGATTAATATGCAAGTCGTAGATGATAAATGTCTAATCATAACCCATAGCGAACTACCCCACCCCTATATTTTTTCGCTTTCCATTGATGCTGAGATACTGCACATGATCAACTGAAGAATGCGTTTGGAGTAATTCAAAACTCTATCAAATTTAGCATTCAAAACGTTGTTAAGCGTTTGCCTCCTTATATATTACACAGGATCGAGCTTAATATAATGGCTCTTCAAGTGTGTAAGTGGATGGAGGTAAAAAAAAAAAGAAATAAAAAGTTAACTAGTCCACGCAGATTTTATAATAAAAATCTCAGGACGACCATCATCCTTGCCTTTTTAGTGCAATGACAAGGTACTGTATCAGATTTAGGATCTCCAGAGTTTAGATATGAATCAATTTTGGGTCCTGTCATTCATGATAATGATAGTCGTCATTTTCTTAAAGTCACTCTGTGGAATCTTGAATAAATTGTTTCAGTAGCTTTTTGTTAAACGCACACACACAAATAAGCACACACACACACACACACACACACACACACACACACACGCACATATCTGTAAGTATTCATGTGTTTGAAATTTCAGATATAACTAAAAATATATATTTAAAAATAGAGAAAATAAAAGAAATAACCAAAACTACGGCGTCTTTCTTACTCAGCTTTCTAACAGCACTAAGAAATTGATCCGTGAATTTGAGAGCATTAAAATAAAAATAAACAGACATATATCCAGATTATTTAAACAAACATGCTTGAATACACACACACACACATACATATATATATATATATATATATATATATATATATGAAGAAATATAGTCTTAAGGTGTGCTATATTTATGGGATAAAGTGCTCAATATCAGGGATAGAGCGTGTGTAAATATAAAAGTGAACATTGAAGCCAAAACCTACAGGCCTCTAAGTGTTAACTTCAATGTTCACTTATATATATATATATATATATATATATATATATATATATATATATATATATATATATATATATTTGTATAGAAGAGTTACAGAAATCTTAATTGCACAAGAAGACTACGACAATTTTTCCGGCTTAAATAGATCCGAGATATTTTTTAAATAATAATTTAGTGATTTGAAGTGTAAGCAGTCAATATCAAGAGAATTGTGGCCATTCTCTTTCATTTCAGTTTTCATTTCGACGTGAGGCCAGTTTTGCAAAGTGATATTCTGTTACACTAGAATATTCTCTTTTTTTGTTTTTTGTTTGTATGACTTTTTTTTCTTTTTTTTTTCAATTTTCTTGTGAACTTCAGGATTCATATCCTTTCTCAGTTCCTCTGCTGGACATTTTTTTGCAATTCTTCGGCGATATGACTATATTTTTTAGAAGAATGGGAAAACTTTTTTCTGCTAAAAAAAAAAAAGAAGACCTTGGCGAAATTGGTGTCCAGGGCTCAAGATGAATTAATTATGAAAAATGAATTAAAATTAATGAAAAAAAAAAATACGTAGGAAAAGAAAAAGAGAGAGAATTTCCGCCATGTTTTCGCCAAATTCCATTTTCAAGCATTTAAATAAACCCCTATATCTTTACCACAAGAGTTATTTCAGTTAGAAACACATATCGTAAACTAAATCGAAAAACGATTTTGGGACAGCGATAGTTTTGTTTTTTAAAATTTACGACAGTCATAAAACGTTAAAATGAAAAAGAAAATTCCATCGAAATAGACTCTGTTCTCGAAGAAAAATGTATATACAGTGTAACCTGGATATAAGAGAGTTGTCGGGACCGGAGAAGAAGTCTCTTATATCCGGGTTACACTGTAGCATGTTGTTTTGAACAAAAAAACGACGTTTATGTGTCAGTGGAATTTTATGAGAACTTTGCTACGTTTGGGGTTATTGATAATAATTTGAAGTGTTATCAATGGAATATATTTTATATTTTAAATATGAGCAATTAGATAAAAAGATGGAAAAAAATATCTGAAAAGGTATAGAAATCTTTTTAATAATGATTGATTTTATTGATTCATTTTCTACGGCTTATCAACCCTTTACCGGTTATTTAAAGCCAGAAAATATTTTTAAATTGTAAGAATTTTTTGGTGGAGAGGTGGATACTAATGATTTAGTGATAATGGCCTTGCTAATTAATCTATAGTGAGAGGGGGGAGATGTGGATTCGTACCAATTCAAAATTTGATAAAAAACAAGAAATTATCATATAAAATGATCCCTCACTTTGTGGTCACGATATTTCCTACACATTTATATTCCAGAAAATGTAAATAAATCTAAAAGACATGCTTGTATTTCATTGATTGATTCGTTCTTAATTGATTTTTTTTAATTGATTTTTAATTGTTTTTTAATTGATACGTTTCTAATATCTGCCCTAAGGTACATTTGGTGCCTAAATAAACGGAATGTTTGTGTGTTTGTGTGTGTGTGTACGTATCTCAATATAGAGTTCAAAATTTCTATATTTAAAGTAATCAATATCGGAGATTGAACGTTTACAGACATAGTGTGTTTGCGTTTGACGATCGTAATATTGAGGCGTGAAACTGACGGTCGCTATGCAGCATTGATTTCTGTACGCAGTGTTTATTTCTATGGAACATATATATATATATTAGCACGCACACAAAATATATATATTAATACACAATAAAATCCCCAAATCACCTCATATAAGAAATAAGCTTATTTCGACCGACGAAAATAGAATTCGTCAGTTTTATTCAACCCCGGTATAGACTGAGTTCGTATCGAAATTAGAAATTTAACTGTGAAAGCTACAAAAAAATTCTAATTCCGACACGAACTCAGTCTATACTGGGGTGGAATAAAACTGCCGAATTCTGTTTTCGTCTGCCGAAATAAGCTTATTCCTTTTATGCGGTGATTTTGGGATTTTACTGTGTATCAATTTTCGCTCTATAATAATAAATACATTGAACTCTTTTTGTAGATTAGTTTTAATATTTGATATTACTAGGATCCACTTGGATTATATATCACGGATTTATTACCTTTAAATATATATATAATATTAGTGGTCAATATATATATATATATATGGGGAGAAAATTCACATATAAATAAATGTATCGGCAAAGAGGATATTAATGACAGAAATGACAAGAGGAAAACCTTTTATGCCAACGCGTTTCGTTCTTTCTAGAAACTTTATTTTGTCTTGATAGAGTCTTTGTTTCGACGGAATTACATCCACTCTTCAGGAGACGTGATTGAAATATTTCAATAGTAGAATTTTACCATAATTTCTTCTGACGAGTGGGTATACTTCTGCAAAACTCAGAGTAGCGAGAACATGTAACATTTATTATTATTATTATTATTATTATTATTATTATTATTATTATTATTATTATTATTATTATTTCCTTGTATTTCTGTTTTATGCTCATTTTGTTCCTAGACCCAACCTAAGGTCAGAAATGGCTTCATGACATATCCTAATGATCATTTTTGTAAAAAAAAATAAAATAAAAACCTAAGATCACACATAATTTACATATATAAAGCTCTGCGTAATGTGTGAGCTCTACTTGTGAGTATGATTAATATTATTATTATTATTATTATTATTATTATTATTATTATTATTATTATTATTATTCCCTTGATATATAGGTGTATAATGAAAAACATTATCTTCCAGAAATACTTTGTTCGAGAGTGTTTTGTGGGGGTGGGTGGGTGTATACAATCTTTTTTACATACATGCAAGCATATATATATATATATATATATATATATATATATATATATATATATATATACACAAATGTAAAAGAACGAAGAGTAAGATTTTAGCGTTCAAAACATTAATTTAAAACAGGGCTCAATACAAAAGTAGAGCAATAACTATATATATATATATATATATATATATATATATATATATATCATGCAGTGTTACATTAGAACATGTACATAACCACTACAAAACTGTAAATTTTGTTTCAACGTTAAAAAATTTTTAACGTTGAAACTAGATGTACAGTTTTGTAGTGGGTATATACATGTTCTAATATAATACTCTATAATATATATATATATATATATATATATATATATATATATATATATATATATATATATATATATATATATTACTTACAATAGGAATTAAGATTACGTATTTGGTTATGATTATATCACCCTGCAAATTAAGATTAAGTTTCATTTTATTTTTCTTATTAACATGACCGGTTTGAAAATCCTTGCAAATTATCTTAATTTTCAGGGTGATATAATCATAATGGATATGTATTCTTAATTTCTATTGTATGTGATTTATATAGGCTATGCTTCGTTTATAAAACATTGAGCGCTCCATGTGAATCAGTTTTAATATTTTATATTATATGAATAGGATTCACTTGGATTATATATCAACGGATCATTATATATATATATTGGTGGTGAGAGAGTTTTTTTTTTTTTTTTTTTTTTTTTACTAAATTTCATTGAATGCCAGGCCCAAGAGGCACTCAAGGTATAGTATTGCTAAATGAGTTATGATAAAACTACAAATAGAAGATTATGACGATATGGAGTATAGATAACGAATGACCCTAGACCTGAAACGGCCAAGATTGTAGTGTTCCAGGAAGCAATCACAATCAGAGGTTTTTACAAGATGTTAGAGAATTAATGTATACATGTAACCAGTAAACAGATCCTCTTCAAACCACTGATCGTAAGTACTTACTTGTCTAGGTGCTCCATGAAAGTGTCCTTAACCTCACATAACCCTCACCTCACCCCAAATATTTATAAACAGCTACACATCTATCAGTTACGGTCTTGGGAAATATTTTTAAGGGCTAGTTTTTAATTTAATAGAACCATTTTCACATCTTAATTTATTCATTCTCTCTCTTTCTCCCATTCCAAATTCAGCCAGAATGTACACCACTGTTTAATCCTTGCTGAGGGTCGGAGGGATGGTGACGTCCATCGACCCCCGCTTCGACACAAGTCAGCTGCTACACTCGCAGATGGTCGTCTGAATTTTGCCAGACGAAGAAGACGAATCGGAATTTTTGGAAGGGCGGCCATTTTTGAGATTTCGCGAGACTTGGCGGTACCGCGAGAAGAGACGCTTGAATTCGTCTCCAAACTGTCGGTTGCAATAGCCATAAATGAGCGGGTTGAGCGAATTACTGAGAAAGTAGGACCTCATGCCGATGCAGTAGAACAGTTCGGCCAGCGGGCTCATTGAAATCTCATATTTTATGATGGTACGGGCCACTTGCAGTGAGAGGCAGGGGATGTAACTCAGGATGAAGAGCAAAGTGACGAGAAAGACGGTCAAGTTGGTGCGGTTCATTGTCTTGCTGCTCGCCTTCTCGTTCACTAGGGCTGGGGTGGTGGTGGTTGGCACTTCCAACGGCACGCTTGGCCCACAGTTGCTCCCGCCACCACTGATGGGGTTCGAACAGCGGTTTCTTACTTCGAGCCATAGCAAAAGGTAGCAGATGGACATCGCGACGAAGGAGGAGATGATGATGAGGAAGACAATAGCGAAGTAAATTACAGGGAATTTGGTGTTGCGCACTGAGTCAGAGATGGAGCAGTCAGTGCCATTGATATGCGGAATACGGGTTTCGTGTGTCATCTTGCCGGCTGCGTACAGCATCGGCGAAGTGACGATTATACCAATAGTAGAGATGACCAATGAAATGATCTTCGCTTCACGCACTGTGATTTGCTTTTTGAACGGCCGACAGACCCTCTTGTAACGGTCGATAGCAATAACTAGAAGAATAATGCTCGAGCTACCCGTGGTGAAATAGGACAAGAACCTCAAAGTTTTGCAAGCGATCATCGAGGGAAACATGAATGGATAGCGCATGTCCAGAATCTCTGTCGGCATTGCAATGCAACAGGAAAGAATATCGAAGACAGCCAGCACAATGATAAAACAATGGGTCGGCAACATTTTCAGACGATAGCCGTAGATGTAACAGGTTACTGTATTGCCAAAAAGCCCAACAATCATGAGGATGATGGTGTAAATAATGGCCGGGATACGGAGCATGGCCTTTTCGTCGTTCAATTCTTGGAGGGTGATATTAGGATAGCCTACGGGTACGGCGACCGGCGCTTCAATAGATTCAGTGGCCATTTTGCCAGAAGTGGGTACGTCTGTGAAATTCATTGTTGATAAACGACTTTCTGCCACTTGTTTCTCTTTTCTTGAAGAGCAGTTAGCGTCACCTGTTGAATAAAAAAAAAAACAGAGGAAAATCCCATATTAGTTCAAGAATATTTATTTGAAGACATTTGCGGCATTATCGTCTAAGGTGCTCTGGATATATTTGGTATATATACAGGGTGTCCATAAAGTTCGTGTGCACTTTAAAAAATTATAAATTTGCTTGTATTTGCGATAGAAATAATCTATAAAAAATGTTATAAGGTTTAATGTACCTAGTTTTAAGTATAGCTAAAATAACTAATGTGATTTCAGGCATTACTGTAAATCAGTTGGCAAATGTTTTCTGTGAACTGCAAAATCGTATTACCCTTTGTATTGCTAATGATGGAGGACATGTGGAAACTTAAATAAAATTTCAATAAAACCTTAAAAAATACAGATTTACTTCTTTCTAATCCTTTTTACAAATTATTTCTATTGCAAATACAAATAAAGTCATAATTTTTTAAAGTGCACACGAGCTTTATGGACAGCCTATATATATGTGTGAATGCGGGTGTGTGTGCGTGTGTGTGGGGGTATCAAATATGGGGTGCAGTTCAATTTATATTACAATGAATCGTTCATACAAAACATAGATTAGTAAAGTTAATGATATAATATGGCGAAATCCGTTCGATAAAATTTTAAAGGTGCATTAACTTACCAATCACTCGAGGTTGATCCTTGTTTATAAAAATTATAAACTGTATTAGGTCTTTCATAAATACGCAAGTACTTTCGACTGTACATTCAGTCATCTTCAGGCATGGAAATTATTTTGTTTTTGGTAAAATTCAGGTAGCAAGCGAGACGAAAAAATATAATGCGAATTGAAATATATTTTTTTGAAATGTGTTATTGGCAACGGATACAAACTTTTGGAACGTGCAGTCACAACGCTAAGGTTGAATTTTATTTTATTTTTTTTGAAAATTTAAGTGAGTGCGTTTTTCACTAATATGGCAATTTGAGAATTTTTTCAAAAATTTTTCAAACTACCTGCGTCGCTCGTTTCGTGCGCATGCGTAGACGTGACAACGTCATCAAAGCCCAGTCCGATGAAATCCTAACTGATGAAACGCGTCACAAAAAAAAAAAAAAAATTCCAGTTTGTCATATTTTTGTAAGTACTGTTTGTTGGTGATATATAAAATTATACAAAATTATATATATATATATATATATATATATATATATATATATATATATGTATATTGCTGTAAAAAATACATATGCTCTTTTAAAATAAAAACATCGAGCTATCTGTAGATCAGTTTTAATAATTAATATTACTATGATCCACCCGGATTATATACCAACGAATCAATTACATACATACACACACACACACACATATATATATATGTGAAGAGATATAGTCTTAAGATGTGCTATATTTATGGGATAAAGTGCTCAATATCAGAGATAGAGCGTGTGTAAATATAAAAGTGAACATAGAAGTCAACACTTAGAGGCGACAGTCTGTTTCATACTAGATGCAATCTAGGTGGCCTGACGATTGCATCTAGCATGAAACAGACTGTCGCCTCTAGGTGTTGACTTTTATGTTCACTTTTATATATATATATATATATATATATATATATATATATATATATATATATATTTATATATTTATATATATACACACACTACATTTCTAATGTTTAAAGCCATCCCTAGAATTAGCATGGGATGAACTTGACAGAAGAGTGAAAAAAAAAAAAAAAAAAAATGAAAAAGATCTTTGAGAGTCAATTGAAAAAAGAATGTCATCAATTATCAAACTTTGAGAAACTTTTGCAACGAATTGCAGTAATCAAGGCTAAAGGTGGATATTTTGACGAGAGCAAAATTTTAATGATTTTTTTTTGTCATAATAAAATTTCTAATAAAATATCATACCTCACTTTTTTTAACAATGTATAATAATTTCCTCTTATATAAAGTACAAAACAACTACTTATTGGTCCAATTAAAAATTACCTGGCGTCACCTCAAACATTTGAACAGTTGTGTATATATACGCACATACGCATACACACAGGAATACACACTCATATATAAAAAAAAAGATATGTAAAATAAGGAACCTTACACACGTAAAACTGTCAGTGCCGGAAAACATCTGGTAGCGCGCGTAAACTTTTATATTTTGTTGTGTGTCCATGTCTATTTCTGAGATGAGGTATTGTAATTATTTACACTATTCACGTTGTTAGGAATATTGGCCTCATCTTTGTTGTCATATTCAGGACGTTTCGGCCATTGTACGCTCTAACTTTCTTCAGGTGATTGGAATTTCGAACCGAGCCATTTATTTCGTCCACCAGGGTAGCTTGTTCCAGTTCCACGTGCCATGCCTCACGCGGATATCTCAGTTTCAGCTACTTCCCTTTAGCTCAACTGTCCAAGTGTGTGATCACCTCTGCTGTGGCCAGGTATTGAACTCACGACTCTTTGGGTCAAGTCACTGGATTACTTCAAACCAACGCTTTTATCCACCGGGCCATACACCTGAAGAAGGCGGGGGCGTACAACGGCCGAAACTTCCTGAATATGACAAGAAAGATATGGACAACAGTCTGAACAATGTAAATATTCTAATTAAATTTCCTTTTGTTTTTGATCTCTTTACGACGTTGGCGTTTTTGACATACATATTTCAGGTGTTTATATATATATATATATATATATATATATATATATATATATATATATATATATATATATATATATATAATAGCTGTCCAAACTATATAGTTGATAAACAAATAAGATGCTTTCTTAGAAGTCTCAATACTAAGCAAATAGAATATAATACTGCTTCTACTAATCTCAAATATTTTAATCTCCTATATCGTAATCAAATGCATACTAATTATAAACAAGATGAAAATATACTAAAAAGTTTAGTAAATACTAATATTTCTACAACGGATCCTAGCAAAAAATTAAGTTAATCATATAATACACTAAATCTAGTATATCCACCTTAATTCTTCGCAATGATTCTTCTCCCCCGGTTAGCGATTTGCAAAAAAAACAACATAGTTTATAAATTCAAGTGCAGCTATGGGAGATTGTATCTCCAACGGATTAATTAATACTTATGTTGGTCACACCACAAATTCCCTTTCACGACGCTTGACTCTACATTTGAATGAAAACTCTAACATTTTTAGGCATTTAAAACAACATGCCTGGCCACATACACAATTCCGGAAAATCCTTGTTGAAAACACAACTATACTTAAACATGAAAACAAAAACTAAAAATTCTTGAAGTTATATACATAAAACAGTTGAAACCTAACCTGAACAAAATAAACTATGAAATCTCCACAAATATTTTAAAATGCCTATAATTGATGACAGAAGGCATTGGTTTATACCAACGGCTTCCCATACTTAATACTTCTCGTTTTCACTCTCGCGTGGTCATGTTTGACGTCATGAGCTGCGGTGCGATTTTCGTTTCCTGCGTCTCATATGCACGAATTTGTCGTTGCTTGGAAATCTTCCATGTAAAAAAATAACAGACTATCATTATTGTTTTGTCCGTGTATTGTTTAATATATTGTAATGCATTTGTCATCTTTGATAATGTCTTCTGTAAGCCGAAAGCTTAGATAGGATTAAAAAATATGTATTAATATGATGATTTTCTTTCGTCTTTCAATGATAATGTTATTAAGCTTATCAGACAATATGAAAGGCATTTACATAAGATAAATATACAAAACTTATCTATATTATTTTATTAAACATGCATCAATGAAAAAATGCTGCCTAAATACACACACACAACAGATATATTTTAAGACATTTTTTATCTTTATACATTCTTTTTATAGATACAAATATTGAAGTAAATGCTCTGTTTATAATAAACAGTATTAAACAACATTTACCGGCATGAATGTCGAGAAATTTTCACAGAAAATATTCGTCCTCCGACAGGATTCGAACCTGTATTCAGGCCGGTAAATGTTGCTTAATACTCTTTATTATAAACAGAGCATTTACTTAAATATTTGTATCTATAAAAAGAATGTATAAACATAAAAGTGTCTTAAAATAATTGTCGGTCTTTGTCCATTTCATAATATATATATATATATATATATATATATATATATATATATATATATATATATATATATATATATATATATATATATATATATATATATTGTGTTCTAGTGACTTTACTGCCTTGTATGGGTTGATAAAGATTAAATAAATATGATTGGATAAAGAATAAATAGAAAACATTTAGCCTTCGGACATGTTTCACTTTTATTCAAGCTTCATCAGGCAATAAGATATAGAGAAAAAAAGAGTTTCTGGTATAAAAATAACAGAAATTTTTTTTTCTCCATATCCCATTCTCTGATAAAGCTTTAATAAAAATGAAACATGTTAGATTGCTAAATGTTTTCTATTTACTCCTTATCTAATTATATTTATTTAAGCGTTTCTTATTTGTTCTATATCTTATATTTCTGTCGGATCCCAATTCATCTTTGATCCCAATTCATCTGGCCGAAAACACTAAAATTCTATGTAAATCAAATTGCCAAAACATCTCGTTATATCAAACATCTCTCTCCTACGATCTATCTCATCTTCTTTAACAATAGGATTGGCTTGCTGAAAGTTTTTTTTTTTGAGGCGCTCACTCAAATTCAAGCCGCTCTCAGCTGGCGAAAGCTCGGAATAAACGCTCCTACTAATATTCAAAACAACACAAAAAATACATCTCCAGCAATCAATCAAGAAGAAAAACTAAAAAAACAAAAGAAAAAAAAAAGAAAAAAAAAAAGAAAATGAAAATTACTAACGAAATGGTCGAAATCTCTTGGAATAATGGACGATATGGACAGTTTTTTTTACTTCCTCACTCTCACCAAACGGAAAAATATGAGTACACTGGAAAACTAAATGAAAAATTAATAACATTTTCCTTGTCTGCCATATTTAACGAAAGATGTTTCAAAGAAAGGTTACTGTCCAAATATACATATTTTGAATTTAAACCCCAATAATATATTGGGTTTATACTAACTTTGAGCTTTAAATCTGCGTATAATTTAGCATTCCTCCCATGAGACCAAGTATTTTTAAAAAAACAACTGTAACAAGAGGCTTTATAAGCCATACGTACCTGACAAATTGGGAAACCATGAAACATTAAGATGCACGACAAACGCAAGTATATGTGTATTTATTCATATATACTTCAAAGCTCTGTTTAAATACACTGAGCGTGCATATATATATATATATATATATATATATATATATATATATATAGTTTTAAGGTATGCTATATTTATGGGTTAAAGTGCTTACTATCAGGGATATAGCGTATGTAAATATCAAAGTGAGCTTTGAGGTCAGCACCAAGTGGCGACTGTCTGTTTCATGCTTGAACGAAATCTTCGGGCCACGTGTGCTGTGTATTGGCTCGACTATTTATATATGCTGGTTAATCCGCCGATAGAATTAAACACCAAGTGTTTTTGACCTTGGCGAGGACCTCGGCTAAGAAGGATGGGCTCCGCCATCTCTACTTGCTCATTGCATCTGAATGGATATGTTGTGGATTCCGAGATAAAATTCGGTCTCCAATGAATGACAAACGTAGGAATGAAATATAACATATAAATGTATTTACACAATAATACAATTGGTAATACGGTTAGTAGATCCAGAAACGCGGTTAGTAGCAATAATCTACTATCTATATTTCTCTTGTTGTCTGTGTGTCTGTCGTGGGCGTTGTTACCTCGCCCAGGCCGCATTTCTCACCCGATTTCGATGCGGTTTTCACCACAAGTTTGCAAATGCCTGCCGTAAGGACATTACGGAGCCCGATTCTTGAGTTTGGACTCAGGTTCCAAAAAAATCGATAACCGAAGGAATGATCGCATTTCAACCAAATTTGACACTCTCTTAGAGTCTATCATTAGAAGTGTTGTCCAGAAGTTTCATGGCCACTGACCCCTAAACAGCGCTGAAAATCGATATAACCCCAAAACCGATACGCTCAGATTGCGCCTGAACCGCATGTCGGTTTTTAGCGAAAACCGACCGGATTTATGAGGAGGCCATTGGGAGTCACCATGTGAAGTTTCAACTCTGAGCGCCCCCCAAACAAAGTGCAAATCGACAATCGGTCAACCCTTAAAAATGTTTTTTCCGGTTGGGTATTTCCTAAATGCAGATTAATTTAAGGTGACGCTATGCGCGGGAAGAAACAGGTCAGTGTGTGCAGTGGAGTGGAAGAAAACATTTGACCTCAAATTCTGGAATGGGTGCAGGGCCATTGAAATTCGGCTTTTTTTTTATCCCTGCTACCAGGTCTGACTTTGAGCCACAAATGACATATTCGACTTTGTCAACACTATTGCTTTAATCGTAGTAACATCAGCACGGCAAAGGGCACTCCTTTAAAGGCAAGGAAGGGCAGAAATATTTTAAGTCAAGTGATAGCGATTGATGTATGAGTCGTACGATATTTTAATAAAGCACAGGCAACACCAGGCCATGCAGCTAGTATATATATATATATATATATATATATATATATATATATATATATATATATATATATATATATATATATACAGTCTGGTAAATTCAGTCTCGAAGTAGGACTTCCTTAGGGTCTACGTGCTTGTAACTGTGACTTCTACAAGCGGTTACCTCACACTATTACTCTACCTCCAACTCAATCACAATCTCAATCTCTGTCTACTCTGACTGACTCTGGGTATTTAACAGCAGCAGTCCAAGTACACACTGGTAGAGTCCGCTTGTATGAAAAAGGGGTGGGCCCCATAACAGAATACCTAGTCGGCTTTCAAGGGTGAAGTGGAATAGCGAAAAAGGGCCCCCAGAAACTAAGATATGAAGACGCTGAAATGTCTCCCTAGAAATAAAGGAAAGAAAAAGTGCTAAACTGATGCACCATACCTATCCTTTAATGGATGCGAGACAATTTCCTCAGAGATCTGGTTCTACAGATGAATATTGGGAATAATAAGGACAGAACATGGGAGCAATGAGGAAGTTCATTAAAAAATAGGAACCCTGAAGACGTAAAACCAGAAAGAGACAACTGAAATTTCTGGGACGCATTATGAGGAAAGACGGCTTGGAAAACATAATACTCACAGGATCTATCGAGGGAAGCAGTGTGTAATTTAAAAAGAACGGTAGGGCAAGGGAAAGAAGAAACGTTGGTAAAATGCCAAACGTTACTTAGTGATACAAGGAGCAGGAAGTTGTGGAGACCTATAATTGCCGACGCACGGAAGGGAGAAGAGATATAAATGTACATTATTTACATTATTCGGACTATTGCCCTCATCTTTGTCGCCATATTTATTACAACGTTTCGGCCGTTCTACGCTTCGACCTTCTTCAGGTGGTTGGAATGTCAAACTGAACCCTTTTTTTCGCTCATGAAGATGAGGATAATAGTCCGTATAATGTAAATAATGTACATAATACCTCATCTCAGAAATATAGACAGTTACTGAAGGGCCGAAACATTATAATATATATGGTGACAAAGATGAGGACAATAGTCCGAATAATGTAAATAGTGTACATAATACCTCATCTCAGAAATATAGACAGATACTGAAAGGACGAAACGTTGTAATAAATATGGCGACAAAGATGAGGATATTAGTCTGAATAATGTAAATAGTGTACATAATACCTCATCTCAGAAATATAGACAGATACTGAAGGGCCGAAACGTTGTAATAAATATGGCGACAAAGATGAGGACAATGGTCCGAATAATGTAAATAGTGTACATAATACCTCATCTCAGAAATATAGACAAATACTGAGATATAAATGATGATGAATTGTAAATTATGTCCACTCGAAATTATTTATATTCTATTTTTCACATTTTATTTGGATAGGTAGCAAAATATTTCGAAATATAGCAATACAGATCGAATTTTTATAATGAAAAAAAAAAAAACAAGTATTAAAACAATTCAAATATATATTTTTAAGCTTTAATTTTAGCCTTTAAATAGTGTAAACCTTGCCGTAAAATGTATTTTACGAATTTAAAGATGGTTTTATGCTATTTAAATGTCATTTCTTTCTTCCAAAATTAAATTCGATGACGCTATGATAGATCGCTCACAGAAAAAAACAAAGCAAAAAAATTCTCTGAAATTAAAATATTCTGAAATAAAAAATTTAAAAATGTAGCTAATTTAAATAATTTTGAAAAATATTACTGCCATTTTTAATAAAAAAATTAAAAGTCACTAAATAAAAATATTTTTAAATTAAAAATTAATTTTAAAAATTTAGGAAATAGTTATTTTAACTAATTTGGAAAAATATTACTTCCATTTTATTTAAAGAATTAAAACTCTAATTAAAATTTTCTGAAATTGAAAAATCAAAAAAAATTATTTTTTTTTCAGTAATTTTGAAAAAAAATATTACTTCCATTTTATTAAAAAAAAATTAAACATCATTAAATAAAAATAATCGGAAATTAAAAAAATGTAGCTATTTTAAATAATTTTGAAAAATATTATGTACTTCCATTTTATTAAAAAAATTAAAACTTTAATTAAAATTTCCTGATTTTAACAAAATAAAGAATGTATCTAAATTTAATAATTAGTTAATTTAATAAGTGCTCAGTCGGATTTGGAAAATTATAACGTTTAATTTTAAAATAGTGCATGTTGTCTCAGTTCAAATATCAAGTGGGTACTGAGTATGCTTTAATTTACAAGTCTATTTCGACAGCTGAAGTATGGAAGACCAGAAATGTCAAAGCCCGATACAAGCCCGATATCTTACCAAAATTAAAACATAGTCATATAACTGGCAACACTTTAGCGAGTATATAATTATTAATTTCGTGAAATACTGGTCTGAACTCATTAAATTTATATGAACATATACACTTAAAGATAATGATCTTATTTGAAAAACTAGATACCAGCTTGAAAGCCCGAACAGCTGGTTAAATAATCCTTCGTTAGCAGACAGGCAATAATAGCTGAGCAGAAACGTGCATGCAATATAAAATGGGGTTGTGTGTACGCCTTTTACGATCTCTTTTAATTTTTTTTTTCCTGAACAGGACCCTCTTTTCTAAACCTACTTTAGAAGCACACGCCCTGTTCTCTGCCCATCATCCCCACCCAACCAAAAAGATCATCTTACCCTCTCCTTTTTCGATTCCCGTGAGTCCCGAACATCCCAACGCGTCCCGGTCCCCTAAATTTTTTCTTTCTTTCTTTCTTTCTGACTATTGCCACCTTCAAATCAGAACTTGCCCTTTTACAAGATCAACGACAACAATCCGGGACAATACCACCTTTCCCTTTGCCACCCACCACCGCACTCCAATCCTTCAACCGTCCCCGGAGTCTTTTCTTTATTCGCGTTGTTAATGTTAGCTTTTCGGATGAATCGTTTTTGTTTCATCAATCACCAAGAGTCGCTTAATTTTCAAACTGGCAGACGACATCGACCGCCATGTTGGACGCTCGGTCTATTTGCTTATTTTGATTTCATTTCGTTTACTTCTTACCAAATTTTTGAGTAAATTTATTCCTTTGTTACTTAATTTCATTCTTTTTTTTATCAGTTAAACATTTTGGTTTGTGTTTTTGTTTCCATCTTTTTTTCATTTACTATTTTTTTCATCCGGCATTTTTTCGTTAGTTTTCATTCTTTTTCCATTTTGTTTCTGCTATTTTTAAATAATTATATCTCATTTGTGTTTTACTATTTTTTTTTCTTTTTTTCTTTTTCTTTTTCTTTAGCTTTCTTTCTTTCTTTCTTTCTTTATTTATTTTTTTTTCTTCTCTTTCCTTCCTTCCTTTCTTTGGACGTTTCTTTCCCTTTCTTGAAATTCACATCTCTTAGCCGTTTTTGACTTCTTTCTTTTCCTTTCTTTCTTTGAACATTCCTTCCTTCTTTTCTTCTTTCCTTTGAGCAGTTCTTTCTTTCTTTCTTTCATTCTTTCTTTCTTTCTTTCTTTCTTTCTTTCTTTCTTTCTTTGATGAGCATTCATTCTTTGATGCATGTCCTTACATATTTCTTTGATATATTTTTTATTTCTTTTCGTTTTTCTTGTTAACCCGTCTCGCTTTTTAAATTTTTCTTCCTGTTTTTCTTTATTTAGTCATTCTATTAAAATTTTTAGTCTTACTTTTTCATTTTAGCTTTTTTAAATAATGATATTTTCTAATATTTGTCTATTTTCCCCATCCTTTCTTCTTTTCCTCTTTTTTCCCCCACTTCTTTTCCTTCCCTCATTCGTTCTTTTTTCTTTATTCCCGCCTTTCTCCCCACGCCGCTTCCTTCTCCACTTCCTTCCTTTTTTCCGAGGTTTCTTTTTTCTTTTCTTCTATTTTGTTTATTTCTATTCATTTTTTCTTTCTTTGTGCTTTCAGGGTTTTCTATTATAGTTGGTCTTTCTTTTGGCAATGCCGATGGCAATGTCTATTTTCCAAAGACAAACTACAAGCTCAACGAAGTGGGTTAAAAATGGAAGAGAGCTCTCCTTTTTATGTTCTTTTAATTGGCCTCAACCGATCGTCGCCGTTTCGTCTTTTTTAATTACCAACCATTTTGTTCTTTCTCCTTCTTCCCAACGTTTTTGTTTATTTATTTTCTTCTTTTGCGTTTTATTTCATTTCCTTCCTTCCTTCTTTTTTTATATATTTTTTCTTTCGTTCTTTTTTTTCTTTCATCGCCGCCTTTTACTTTTCTTGTTCATCAATTTTGAAATCATATTTTTTCTTTCTTTTATTTTTTTTTTAATAATTTTCTTTTCGCTTTCTATCGTCCCTTTCATTTTAATCTCCTTCTTTTTGTTCGTCTGGATTTTTCTATTCATTGATCTTTTTTTTTTGTTTTTGTTTTTGTTTTTAGCTCTCTTTAACATTTCTTTCTTTCTTTGAACATTTCCTTCCTTCCTTCTTTCTTTCTTTCTTTCTTTCTTTCTTTCTTTTTTGGACATTTCTTTCTTTTTTCTTTCTTTGTTCTTTCCTTCATCTCTTTTGAACATTTCTTTCTTTCTTCCTTTCTTTGAGTATTTCTATCTTTTTGAAAATATCTTTCTTTCTTTATTTCTTTTTTAAACTTTTTTTTATATTTTTTAACATTTCGTTTTTCTTTCTTTGAAATTTTCTTTCTTTCTTTTCTTGAACATATTTCTTTCTTTCTTTCTTTTTTGAAATTTTCTTTCTTTTTTTGAACATATTTCTTTCTTTCTTTTTTTTTTGAACATTTCTTTCTTTCTTCCTTACTTTGAACATCTCTATATTTTTGAATATTTCTTTCTTTCTTTATTCCTTTCTTTTTTTGAACATACTTTCTTTCTTTCTTTTTTTTTTTCTTCTTTTATTTTTGAACATTTCTTTCTTTCTTTCTTACTTTCTTTCTTTCTTTCTTTCTTTCTTTCTTTCTTTCTTTCTTTCTTTCTTTCTTTGGACTTGGGTTCTTTTGTTTAAACTTTCTTTCTTCTTTCCTTCCTTTTTTTCTTTCTTTCTTTCTTTCTTTCTTTCTTTCTTTCTTTCTTTCTTTCTTACCAAATTTTTCCCACCCTAAATTAATTCACAAGCTACCTTGAATCTCTAGCTTATACAGCAAGACCTTTTGCATTGAGTTTATCCCGAGGCAAATCAACCAAATTTCTTCTTAGAAAACATTCACCGTTGTCTTCTAAAGGATTTTAAAGCAAAACTTTAAACACTTTCATTGACTTTTTGTCTAAAATCTTTCAGAATTGCAAAAATTTGTAAGAGCGATAATTCCTGCAATCATTTTCAAAAACCTCCGAATTCGCTGTTTTGCTTTCCTGGTGATGCCATTACCGAAATTCGTTCTGTTCCCGACAGGGTATAATATTTTGATTAAAGTGAAATGATTTTCTTTTAAATGTCTGCGTTTAAAAGGAGCCTTAAGTAATTAAATTCAAGAATTCCATTAAGCTTGTTTAGGGGGTCAGGTGACCCTAACCTTTCAAACGAATGTCAGTTGTTCCTTTAAGATATGGGAAGAGCATCTTTCCATTATTATTACTATTATTATTATTATTATTATTATTATTATTATTATTATTTGATTTGAGATGCTCTCTGAATCTTAAATGTGTTGGCCGGGTGGTGGTGATCATAGCTAATCTGCTACCTGCAGTTTAAGGACAACGCTTTTCTCAGCACATGAGCTCTTCCAAACAGTGCTGCCACCTGAACACTTGCAATGATGTCAAGTATCCCCAAGGCATCCTGTGTATCAGACACGTTCCTGAAAATCGACCCAGAGTGCGCCAATCACAAATGGGAACAACTTGAGCTGCTGCCTGGTACATTTCTCTTCTTAGCTCTGCCAGATCTTGGTACCTCTGTATTTTCGTTTGCTCTTCCTTCCCGATGTTCCAGGGTATCTCAACGTCTATCAGGATCCATTCATGACTGCTTTTGTGCATAAATGTGATATCAGATCACTCATGAATGTATAATCATAATAATAACAATGATAACAATAAATTATTATTATTATTATTATTATTATTATTATTATTATTATTATTATTTCTGTTGCATACCCCTCTCCTTCCGGGTCCCAACCAGAGATCTAAGGTCAGAAATGGCATCACTGAGCATTTTAGTGAAAAATACAAAAATAAAAATCTGTCCTAGTTATGACGATAAATTACATCCGCGTCCTGGGTAAGACGATAAAACTACGTCCGCGTCCAGGGTAAGACGATAAAACTACGTCCGCGTCCAGGGTAAGACGATTAAACTACGTCCGCGTCCAGGGTAAAACGATAAAACTACGTCCGCGTCCTGGGTAAGACGATAAACTACGTCCAACAGCAAGGCATCTGATCAGGAGGTTTTGAGGAGCTTGGAACCACCTCTTAATTCCTGGTGTTCCCAGGTTCACCCTGACATGGGGTGGTAGCACCTGTTAGGGTCCCAACTATGGGCAAATAGTTAACTTCAAATTGGGGTCAAAACGCTATGAAAGTGTAAAAAAAAAAAAGAAATTTTGAAGAAAACATTATTACCAGTAATACATTATTGCGATTAATACATTTTTGGAAAAAAATATTACCAGCTATACTTTTTTGAAAATAAAAATATATTAGCAGCAATAAAAATCTTGTCGGCATTAAATAACCCATTGAGAAAAACAAAAATGAAAATAAAACGACTTAAGATCACACACATTTTACATAGATAAAGCCCTTCGTAACGTGTGACCTTTATATGTGAGGTTTCCCCTAGGAAGGTATTTAGAGTTTTTCTGGTTATGTAAGGAGTGCACATGAGTACATTATTATTATTATTATTATTAGTAGTAGTAGTTCCTATGATTTGTGTTGTATACTCATTTCCTTCCGGGTCCCAACCAGAGATCTAATCTCAGATATGGCATCATAACATTTTCCCTGAATAATTTTGCAAATAAAATAAAAATAGAAACAAAACAACCGAAGATCAATCACATTTTACATTGATTAAGCCCTTCGCAAGGTGTGAGCTGTGCTTGTGAGAACATTTTTATATTTCTTTAAGGCATGGGCTTCCAGGAATCCCTTCAATGAGTCTATCAGAACTTTTTCTAATAAAACCTAGGCCTCCAACTCCAACAGGATTTGTTAATGTCTGCATGTGCTAGATGTTTGAGATTTCCACTTCAAGGTCCTTGTATTTTGATAGTTTTTTGAAGGGATTGCCATGTCAATAAAGAGGCACATTTTATCTTTGCGGTCTCTAATCACGATGTCAGGAATATTACCTTTGATTGTTCTGTCTGTGTGTATTGTAAAGTCCCTTTATCTCCGTAAGCGGGCTATTATTATTATTGCGTGAGAGACATCACGCCGACGAATTACCGCTGGGGTACAAATATGCAAGACCCACTATACCCATCATGGCATCCAGTCTGATAAGAGTATACCAGGCACATGCATCACAGCCAAATCTGAGCGCTACGGTAGGAGGTTTAGACGAAAGCAGCACATAAACTTGAAGTTGGGGACCAGTTCACTTAGGCGGTCTCCCATTGAGGGTGTTCCCATGTAACTCCCAATTTGCTTTGAATGTTTCATCCTTCAAGCTTAAAAAAAAGCAACGCTGTCGACACCCGGTCATGAAGATCCCGTATTACTCTCGCCCATGAACAGATATGCACAATAATAGTGAGAAGATGCTCACTCTTAGGAGATATGGCCAACCGGTTAGCAAATCCATGGTACTGATCGAACCTAGTTTGATTCGCCAAAAGAAAACATGTATATGTTAACATCCTAATCAATTATGATAAGAAGCCACGAGAGCCATACCCTTTATATTATTATTATAACTACTAGTTCGATATATATCGCTTCATTTGTTTGTCCATTTAGAATAATACATACACCCTTGTGCAAATTAATTGAAACAAAACGAATAATTATAATATTATTTACTTTTTTTGCATTTTTTCAATGAAACATGACCCAGTGCATATGTTAGTATTGTTCCTTGTAGATTGACCACAGATTCTGGATTGGATTTAAATCAGGAGAGTTTTTGGTCCAATCTGTAGTACTTTGATTTGCTCACTGGTAAGGCTTGCCAGTGTGTTCGTGCAGCGTTACAAATTTCGTACGCCTCCTTGGAGTAACGTCTATTGCAGACAATGGCTGTAGGACAACTAATCGACAGTCGAGACAATAGTGTGTGGGAGTGATGAAAATCTGATGCAATCACGGATGACGCAATATTTTTCAAGGCCAAACAAATTTCATCATACACCCCGAAAAGAGATTCATATTACTGCACGCCACTGCAAATGACCTAATCTAGGAAAAAAAAATAAAAATCGATTACAGCGTCACTCTAGTGGGTTTAAGACTGGCCGTATGCTGAATGAAAAGAAACTAAAGCGGTTGTTTCAATTAATTTGTATAAAAGTGTATATTAGTAAATCGGTTCAGTTTAAATGCTGGAGTTATAAAAATGACTTCAAATTGACAGCTTATATTCATTCTCATTTCTCCAAGGGTTTTTGCCAGGCCAAAAGAGAATTAGGCTTTATAACACAGATGTTCCTTTCAATTTCATTCAAATTGTATGTACATATGTATATTTACGCGGGCACATGTTTGTTTATATTCAATGACAGACATAAAAAATGTTCCTACATGTCTCCCGCTTCACACTGCTCTTTCTCTTTTGAACAGGAGCAGAGGTTTATCCTTTGTTTCCTGTTTAAGATTGGGTTTCCGCTTCCTTCTAAAGTCTACTTTAGCTCAACATCTAAAGTCTCCGCCTAAACTCTGAAATTTAATTCACTATTTTTTCCATTCAATATGATTACATATCGTCTGGTTCGTAATAAAGTCTTTAATGTTTTTGGAGGAAATAAATTTAAAGATTACATTAATTTCAAAATCGTAACGTTGGAATTTCATTCCAGTGATCAGTGAAAGCCTTATAGCACATCCTTATAAAATTTATAATTTATTAAAGCTTTACAAATTGTATCTGAACAGGATGGATGGCACAAGTACATTATTACTAAAACATTATGGCATCAAATAAGACCTTTATTTACTTCAAAAGGAAATTATATTGAACAATTTAATTATATTACGATGTAATATGTTATACAGTGCAATAGTTTTAGTCAGTGGGATTTTCATTAAACAATCTACATTTAAAATATTTTGTCTTATAATTTGGGCCCAGTAGTATTATGGTGTTATATACACTTATATCTATTTTTTGTTTTTATTAAATATGGTCTAACAAATCTAAATTCATTGAGTAGCCTTTTTTATCTTTTTTTTTTGTGACCAAGTAAATGTTTAAAGAAATAACAAAACAAGTGTTACAGATAGATCATATATTAAAAAGTAAGTACAACAGAAGAGTATTACACGACTAGTGAGTGGGTGATGGTTGACCCAGCGTTCAATCTTTTCGACTGTTCTCCCAAGGCCTTCTCTCCGACTAATCTTATAGTAGGCGGAAGAGTCCAACATAGACTCTTTAGAGGGAGGACACCACAACACTTTTACAATTTTTTTTACATAGTTTTTATTTATCGAATACAGTAAAATAATTGCATATTTTGCTTGTGGTGATTCATAATTAGAATTCTGGTTTGAATATATTTTCCATTCAATGGATCTAATACTAAAGATATCAACTATTTACATTGTTCAGACTATCGTCCCTATGTTTTCTGCCATATTTATCACAATGTTTCGGCTGTTGTACGCTCCGGCCTTCTTCAGGTGGTTGGAATGTCGAACTGAACCCTTTATTTCGCTCGCTGGGTTAGACTGTTCTAGTTCCACATGCCATGTCTAATGGATGTCAGTTATCTCCTATTATATCTCCTCTCCAAGTTCTCAACTTTATTTGGAGTTATTCTTGAAATAGTAAAATTTTGAAGTCAGTTTGCAACTAAACCCGGTAATTCTGTACATTTTTTAGGCGATCTTTAAAACTAAATGCTCAAAAATTGGTAAGAACTTTGAATCTAATTTTAGGTTTCAGTACTTATCACATCAAACCCCGGCATTTACACCGAGTGCAATGTTCATTTTCTGAAAAGATTGAAAAATCATTTCATGGGGTGAACATGAGTCCCTAATAGACATTTAAGGCAAGAAAGCCTTATTGGGAACATAACAGCTTATCATGAATAGTGAAAATTGAAAATCTACTCTCGGTGATTATGGAAAATTACTAACTTTTATTTGGAGCTATTGAATTCTACAAAACTTTTTCCAAATTGAGCTGTTGGGGCTAGATCAGAAAAGAGATCAGCTGCTACGTTCTGGCCATCGAAACATTTGGAAGTCCACCCAAAAGAAACAAAAAAAAAGACTTACTGTGGTACTGTTCGAGATTATGATGTTAGATCTTCCATTCATTATTAATATAATAAAGACGACACCAGGTGATTGTCGCTATGAATTATGTAACAACTCATGTCTTCAACTCTCCAGCACCTTCCTCGGTATTCCTGAAAACCCAACACTGAGTTCTCTGCAGTCCCAGTTTCTTCCCAGTTTTGACCCTGGAATCTTGAGGCAAGATTTCGAATGTCGTATTCTCACATCAAAACGTCCGATGTGGTCTTCTGCCGTTGACCAATTGAACATATGGTCTTGGTCCTTTCACCAGTCATTGTAATGCATTTGGTACTTGTGTGAATGTGTGGGTACTATAATTGTTATCAGCGCTATAGGTGTAGTCGGCGAACCGAGTTCAAATTCGGGCTTAGTCAGTTGCCTTCACTTTTGCACACATTACCAAGAGAAAGGAATGTATTCACATCTTCTCATTCCAACTATGGATTAAATAACGGAATAAGTGGAAGTCAGCCCAGGAAAAATAAAACCGAATTCTAAACCGTGGAGAATATAATTAGAACCCCCATCATTTCCAAGAAGTCAAAACGAAAACTGTGGAGAGCCGTGATCGTCTACGTCCTGGAGGGATATGGTATTTAAAAATGAAATTTTGTTCTCTGTAAGTGTCCCTCTATTGTAGCCTTGTCAGATTTGTTTGGTTTGGTTTATTTTGTTTTAGACGTATCAACACCTCAATGAGCTATTTAATGCCGACAAGATATTTCGGATAGGTTTGTATGAATAAAGTGTTTTCTTTTTTGTAAGAAATCAGTTTGTAGATCAGGTTTCATTGGTGTATTTTTGTAAAGAGGGTTTTTGTCCAGAGACTGGTTTGGTTTATTTTGTTTTAAAGCATATCAATACTTCAATGGGTTATTTAATGCCGACAAGATTTTTAGGATAACTTTATATGAATAGAATATGTATTCTTTTTGGTAAGAAATCAGTTTGTAGAACAGGTTTCATTGTTGCATTTTCGTAAAGAGGGTTTTTGGTAGAGAGTCCAACGTATTCTTTCTAACACTTTATTATTTTATTTAAAAAATATTTTATTAGTATTGTTTGCAATAAAAATCTATTTTTATACTTTCATAATGTTTTGACCCTAATTTGGGGGTTAACTATTTCCCCATAGCTGGGACCCTATCAAGTCCTACCACCCCGAGTCAGGGTAGACCTGAGAACAACAGCAATTAAGAGGTAATTCCATACACCTGAAAACCTCCTGATTAGAGGCCTTGCTGCTGGATGTAGTTTTTCGTCTTACCCAGGACGCTTGTGATATTTGGATAGTTGCATAGTTACCAATTGAGTAATGGATTAATGTTCGAACCTAGATAAAAAAACTGATATAAGGTATGCTGATTTTCGAGGCAGGCTCGTAATATATTTTTTCTTGAGTTCATTTATCTTCGTTGTATCTTGTTTCAGACAAAGCCCTACCTTCATAAATATCATCAATAAATCTTAATGAGTCAGTGCTTCGGAAAAAGTCTAACTCCCTTTACACAAGATTCACAGAACGCCACCTCTCACTCCCTCCAATTGTAAAGTTGGAAATAGCGTTTCTTTGTTCTTATGAAAGTGAGTAGTGTTTTAATTGCGCTGATTCATTTATTGCTGCTGCTGCTGCTGCTATTGCTGTTTCCCATGCTAAGTGGATGAGGGGTGGTAACGGAAAAAGGACACTGGGGTGAAAAGGAGTCGGGGTGGGAGGTAGGAAAATTCTATTGTTTTTTCCTGTTTTATCATGAAGGGAAAATTATTATATTGTGTTATCTTTCATCTGTGCACATATTCTTTAATCAATTGTAAGTGTGCCTCAAGCAGCTCGAATTTGAAAGATTGGCGCATCACAGTCTTCTCTCATTTACAGAGCCAAGTTTGAGAGTCACCCGTTATCTTTCAGTCCTATCCATATAAACTATCCAGTAACATATTCCTCTACTTCAAGTGGTCCCTGGGCCGTGTACAAGGTGAAACTTACTGTAAGACAAAGAGAATAAAGAAAAAGGAAAAAATATCTTAGCCAACGCGTTTCGTCCTCTGACGGAATTTATCAAGGCAAGTGCGAGGATTTTATTTTATAACAAGTATTTATATACAAGATCAAATATGTTGGTTTTCAAAATTTTTATGTATAGGAACACTAATAAATATTCATCAAGTTAGCTGAAAAATCAGGCAAGTTATGGAGGACATTAAGTGATACAGTTCAATGTCTAAAAAACGAAAGGGAGTAAAAGTTTTTTTAATTTTTTTTTATATTATATATAAGTTTTCCTTTTCTCTTTATTCATATTGTCCTTTTAAAGATATACTCTATCTGAAATTTGTACACGCACAAGCACCCCTTCTCACTCTCTCTTTATATATATATATATATATATATATATATATATATATATATTTATATATACAAATATAGATAACTAGACTCGTTTCGAAAAACCCTCAAATTTTTGATTTGCCAATAATCAAATCAAACTCGAGGGAAAAAAAAAGGTTTTAAAAAAAGAAAGAGCTACAAACATGAACTACTGCCGGAAAAAATCGCACAGATGCAGGTCTGAAGCCCAAAGAAAAAACCCCGATACGAGTAGACAACTAACTAACAAACGAGCTCAATACAACCGTAGAGCAGACCTAGATACATCTAGTGAGTTAGACAAACCTACCTAGGTTTCACCTAAACAGATCGTCAGGGAAAGTCAGGCTAACGAGGCAAAGAGAAACGCATATTTATAGGCGATAGCTAAAATTATACCACGTGACCAAAGAACCACAAACACAAATATGGTTTATCCGCTACACAGTTCTAAACATGTTTCAAAAATGGAAGGTTCGAATTTAATTTTGTAATTAAATTAAAGACATTAGTTCCATTTCATCCTCAAGCGAATTTTGGAGTAACTTTTAAAATTACTGGGTTTTAAAGACACAGCTTTAATGGAACTAATGTCTTTAATTTAATTACAAAATTAAATTCGGACCTTCCATTTTTGAAACATGGTTAGAACTGTGTAGCGGAAAAACCATATTTTAAATCAATTCATTTATAATATTAATGCTCTGTAAATTTACATTGAGCACTATTTTGTAAAAATAGAAATATCTATAAGAACACCGGATTATATATCCTACTGTTCTTTCTTTATATATATATATATATATATATATATATATATATATATATATATATATGATATAAAACATAAGCCGCACACTAATAAATTTACAAAATTCAGATCCGCTGTACGTATTAATCAGAATCTGTGGAAAACTACGAAGACATTTTACTCTACATTAAACTTAAGTCTATTTCCCTTTAACAGTGAAAATGTCGAAAGTACTTGGCATGTGTCTTCCATCTGGCAACAACTGGAATATAAGGATTTTATTTTTCAAGGAATTGATAGTAAGTGAATGTCTCATGAAGTATTGTTAGCGAAGTGATTTCGCTATTAATCATTGCTATTTCTTTTATAAATCGTTTCTTTATGATATAAAATATAAGCTGCACACTCTAATATATATATATATATATATATATATATATATATATATGTGTGTGTGTGTGTGTGTGTGTGTGTATTTAGGCAGTAATCCTTCTTTCATGCACATTTCAATGAATACGACAGACAAGGTGCATTGATTTAGTTTTTTTATACAATTTCTCATGCGATCTAATAATCATTTTCTTTTCAGATCTTAAATTATATAAAAACTGTTCGGAAAAAGAACATTCGGACAGTTTTTATATAAATTATCATCTCAAAAAAATTATTAGATCGCATGAAAAATTGTATAAAACCCTAAATCAAAGCACCTTGTCGGTCGTATTCAATGAAATGCCCAAATGCACACACTCACACACACACACACAGATATATATATATAGTAATCTTCATACAAGTCTGTTTCGCTGTATCACAGTTCATCAGTGTGGATAGACATCCGGGATCGAAACCCGACTGATTTCACATCAGTCGTAGATCCTACCTCTAAGCTATTAGCAGAGAGAAAGGGAAATTCTAACGTATTGCATAAGATTCAAGGCACACAATGGAAACTCGGAATGGGACGCACTAAGAGACGCTTTAGTGACATCAGCAAACGATATCATCCTAAGGGTGAGAGGACGAAGAAGAACGAATGGACGACTGATGAAATTTTTGACATGATGGAAAGAAGACCAAGATACGGAATGGAATAGAGAAAATTACGCAATGAAATAAGGATCAAATGGAGGTAAGCTAAAGAAAAATGGCTAAACGAAAAATGCGCAGAAGATTGTGTAGCACCAACAAAAGAGACATGCACAAACAAATAAGACAACTAACATGACAGAAGACATGCTCGTCAACAGGCTGACTAAAATCAAAGGATGAAACGCTCATATTAGAGAAGAAAGTTTTTCAACACTGGAGAGAGTATATTGGAGAACTCTTCTACGACGAAAGGGAACATCTACAATAGACAGAACTACCAACAGACCTGGAATTCTGAAAACCGAAGTAAAAGCCGCACTGGCCAAATTGAGCAGAAACAAGTCAGCTGGGCCAGACGGAATTGAAACGGAAATGCTGATAGCCTTAGATAACTTTGGTATAGACAAGATCACCAAAATAACAAATGAAATCTACAACAGCGGAGATATACCAGAAGATTCCAGCCGATCTATCTTCGTAGCTATGCCTAAGAAAACAGGCGCAAACGAATGCGAACTCCACCGAACATTAAGCCTAATGAGCCACGTGACAAAACTCATCATCCGTATTCTGATGAATAGTGCGTGCAGCAGAATCAGCCCAGAGATAGGACAAGAACAGTGCGGGTTTGTTAAAGAGACGGGAATGAGGAACGTGATGTCCATATTCAAAATGTTATCAGAAAGAGCGATACGCGTGCAGAAGGACATGTACGTATGTTTCATCGACTACGCAAAGGCTTTCGACAAAGTACGTCACGAGGATCTGATGGAACTGCTCAGCAACCTCGATATATTTTGGAAAGATATCAGAATAATCAAGAACCTATACTGGCAGCAAACAGCATGTATGCGCATAGGGAACGAGATCAGTGAATATACAAAAATAGAAAGGGGCCTAAGACAAGGATGCGTCTTCTCACCGGACCTGTTCAACCTATACAGCAAAGCAATTCTCAGAAGATTGGAAAACCTACTGGGATTTAGCATTGGCGGCCACAATCTTAACAACATGCGATACGCAGATGACACAATACTGATGGCAGACACGGAAATGGAATTACAAAAACTCCTACAGAAGGTAGCGACGGAGAGTGAGAAGAAAGGACTAAGCAAAAACTGCAAGAAGACTGAGTGCATGGTCGTCAGTAAGAGGATGAGCCCGAAATGCGATTTGCAGGTCGGGAACACCAGAATCAAGCAGACGCGGAAGTTTAAATATCTGGGGAGCGTCTTGACAGAGGACGGTAAGTGTGACACTGAGATCCGTAGACGTATTGGGAAGGCCAAGGACACATTCCAAAAGCTGAGTAGAGTATTGCGAAACAGGAAGATATCTTTGGTAATAAAGAAAAAATACTGAACTGTTACGTGAAATCTGTCCTTCCTTACGGCAGCGAATGTTGGACGATTTCATCAAAGATGAAGAAGAGACTCGAGGCGACAGAGATGTGTTTCAAATGAGAGATGCTAAGGATCTCATGAACCGAGCGTGTGAGCAACGATGAGATCTTAGATAGGTTGCAAACAAGGAGGAGGCTTATACTTAATACCAGAAAGAGGCAGCTGAAGTTTCTGGGGCTCATAATGAGGAAGGAGGGCTTGGAGAATCTGATACTCACAGGCCATGATCACCTACGTCCTGAAAGGACATGGCACATAAAAAAGAAGTATACAGATGTAAACAAACGTCAGTAGCCACAGTGCTGAATTCATTAATGAAGAGCGGTGCGTAATATATATATATATATATATATATATATATATATATATATATATATATATATATATATATATATAGATAGATAGATAGATATATCGCTGGTGCATATATATATATATATATATATATATGTTTAAGCTATGCTATTTATGCGTTAAAGTGTTCACTATCAGGGATAGAGGTTATGTAAATATAAAAAAAATACTAAATAAGACCAAAACAAACTACTAAATAAACGATCAGAACCCATCTCAAAATGCAAGCGTTACTTAAAAATCGGAGACTGAAAACAAAAAATGATAAACGAAAATAAATAAACAAATAAAGAAAAACAAGTAAAATAAATTAATCCAAACATATAAACTAAGAAATATTGAACAATTTAACACACCACTTATAGATAAACACAAGAAAACGGAATAATAACAATGAACAATAAAATAATTAATAATAGATTAGAAAGTTAACTAACAACACTATAAATAGCCCAGAACCCGCATTCGCATCCACAATTATTTCCACTCAATAGCCTCTAGAATATTTCGATTCCGTTACCGCCCAAAATAACCGTTAAAATAATACAATAGATTACCCACAATGCAATGCAATAGACTACTCAAAATGTATCAATGATCTGTATATATTAATAGTCAAGCAAAAACACATGGCCTGATGATTGCATTTAGCATGAAACAGACTGTCGCCTCTGGGTATTAAATTCAATATCCACTATTATATATATATATATATATATATATATATATATATATATATATATATATACACTACTACGAATAATAATAATAAAACCAAAGATATTATTATTATTAATATTAAATCAAAGATCTGAAATATTAAATAAGTGCAGGCATAAGAAATCTTATTACTGAATATTTCTCTGTGTGTCATTTTCATTTGGCGCCCAACTCATTCAAAAACTGTCATTTGTTTACAAACGCTATCTCGGATCGATAGTTAAAAATGGATCCTAACAAATCAACCCGTAGCTCTTAAACAGGACCATCTTTCTTCAAATCTCGTGGGCTGGCGGTACAGAATCACAAAGAACTGTGCCAAATAACAGAAAACTCCATCATTTGAGAACTTTTAACAGCAGCAACAACTAAACTGGATAACACATTTGACCCCAAGAGAAAGTAATAACAGAATCAAAATATTGACCTTCCATATGACCCGGAAGAAAAGCTTAGTAAAGAAGCCTCCATCAATACTGGAAAAAGCGATAACACTTAGTGGACATGAAAAGCTGATTTTCTTATAAGGAAACGACTAAATATCACCAGTACCACATATTTTATGCTGAGTCATAAATCATTTTCTTTTTCGTTTATCGAATTTCGTCTTCAACTAAATATAAAACAATAATAATTTCCCATCATTATCTTGCATGTCACCAATTTTTACCACTCGTTATAATATACGTTATGATATGTTATAATATACGTTATGATATACGATGTGATATGTTATGATATATCATATGATATACGTTATGATATATGTTATCATATACGCTATGATATACGTTATGACATATGTTATCATATACGATGTGATATATGTTAGAATATACGTTATGATATACGTTATGATATATGTTATGATACACGTTAAGATATACGTTATGATATATGTTATGATATGTTAGAATATACGTTATGATATACCTTATCATATACGTTATGACATATGTTATGATATTTTTATGATATACCATATGATATACGTTATGATACACGTCATGATATACATTATGACATATGTTATGATACACGTTATGATATAGTTATGGTATATGTTATGATATACCTTATGATTTACGTTATGACATATGATATACGCTATAATATACATTATAATATACGTTATGATATAAGTTATGATATACGTTATAATATACGTTATGATATAAGTTATGATATATGGTAGACTTTACGTTATTATATACATTATGATATATGTTATAAAGTTCGTCTGACTCTCGTAGTTTCTCGTTAGTAAGCCTGTAAATAAAACGCTGTGGGCCAAAGAGCTGAGTAAAGAATGGTTTAATCACACGAGAAGATGGATTAAGAATGCGGTAGTTTAGTACGACTGAAAGCGCTACGCCTTTGCGACCCAATTTTTGCCAATGTTCCATGAGTAGGCGTTCTACTTATAGCGGATGGACCAGTTCATATTTCAATCCTAGTTTAGAGAAGGTTAGATAATATTTCTAGACAATAGTATATTTTAAAAACATTTAGTTAGAATAATGTACTGTTGGTTCCCCAAAACGGAAATTATATTTGGTTTGATTTGCTTTGGTTTGTTCTACGGCATATCAATGGGTAATTTAATGCCGACAAAATTTTCATTGTTGGTAATATTTTTTTTTTTAAAAATCTATTTCTGGTAATATTTTTTCCTTCAAAAATCTATTTTTGGTAAGAATTTTCCATCGCTAGTAATATTTTTTCAAAAAATGTATTGCTGGTAATTAATTTTTTCTACAAAGTAGTATCTGGTATTAAAACCGATTTCACACTTTCATGGTGTTTTGGGGGTTAACTATTTGCCCATAGCTGGGACCCTAACAGGTGCTACCACCCCAGATCAGAGTGGACCTGAGAACATCAGCAATTAAGAGGTGGTTCCACGCTCCTCAAAACCTCCTGATCAGATGCCTTGCTGCTGAATGTAGTTTATCGTCTTACCCAGGACGCAATTATATCTGAATCAACCTAACAGAAATATGTATATATAAAATTCTGTGTATTCCGGTAGTCCGTCCGTCACACACTCTAAAATAGCCATATATTGATTGATCGGAACCAATTTTTGAGAGAAGTGCAAGCAGGTAAGATGGTACCAAGTACAGTTGGTTTTTACTAGGGTGCGTATCGTAGTACAATAATTTTTATTATTTTTTTTGGAAAAATTAAAAGTTCTATTATTTAAAATACAAAATACTTCCACTATTTTAAAATCAATTTAATGACTCAAATGACAAATAATAAAGCAATTTAATAAAAATATAATATTGCTTTTTGCATATCTTTTCTTTAAGTTTTTATATAGACAAGAATCCAAAATTATGAGAAAACAAATCACAAAACCAAACGCTTCTAAATGTTTGAACGTGGCCCCAGAAAGAATTATTTACGCATGGCCAGTTGTAGGTGGCATACTCAAGAGTAAGAAATCCTAAGAATTTATTTTCTTTATTAAAAAGAAAAAATGAAAAAAAAATTTGTTTACCATGAAATCCTATAAAATTAATTAAATTAAAGATATTATTAAAACTCGAAGTAGGGTTTTTGTAAAAGTATTTTTCCAAACAAATCAACTTATTCAAATTTCATCGATTGGTGTGCGAAATTGAACAAAACGTAGAGTTTGTAAATCTTGAGAAAAATGTTAGCGATAGATTCAATAATATTAAATTTTGTGAGGATTTCAACACGCGTCAGTGTTTGCTAAATTTAGCGATGGGAGACACTTAAAAAGGGGGGGGTACAGAATATGTTAATTACGATTAAGACGGACATTTTAAAATAAGAAAGAATAATAAAAAAAAAAAACAACTGTTTACTATACCGTAAAGTTGTACTGTTGAAAAGCAAATAAATGAACACCCTAAAAATCAATAAAGCAACGTAACCGGTTTGTCTTTCCTTCTTCGTTAGAGCTCAATCGAGGATAAGAAAATGTGCACTAGGACTGAAACTGCGATAATTGTACCACACCATCATCGGCAGATGGAAACACGGTGAAGTAAGCGGTAGTGTCTCCGATTAAGGAATCAGAGAGCCGAGTTCGAATTCCAGTTGAGTTCATTACATTCACTTACCTGATAATACCCTTGGGAAAGGTATGAATTCCCTTCCAGATATGAGTAGAATAGCAGAATATCCTGAGTTCTATAGCCACGGGTGGCAACCAATCTAGGAGACGGAAACTCTTAAATCAAACTACCAGCTGCCTTGTAGGTTTTGCCTCGTTAGGCAAAAGCTGGAAGAAGGTAACTTCAAGAAAAGAAATTCACCTCTGAGAGAAGGGACGTGTAACTTTACATCCCCGGTAAATGCACTATTCTGCCTTGAATGTTACCATGAACCACAATTGTGAGATGGAGTGGTGATTACAACGGCGCAATATGTGCTAAATAAATAACGACATCGGCATCACTCTCGTGACCGAATGGGGTCGTAGAGTCTTTGTGCAGCTGAGCGCTTGACCAGACCCCTACACATATCTGGGTTGAAAGCTGAAGTGGTATTTATTCATGACAGGTAAACCTGGAGGAGCCCATCCATTTCAAGGTCAAAACTAAACCTATGTTTTCCAGTTTGAGGGTTCGCCTCGGTCTGCCGGTCATGAATGAATATTGCTTCGGCTTTCAACCAAGATATGTGTAGGGAACTGGTAAGGTGCTCAGCTGCACAGAGACCCCACGACCCCATCTGGCCGTGAGACTTATACCAATAGCCGTTGATTTCAATCTAGGAAACTCTCCACGTAGCGATAGCGTGTCATCACCGCACTGACTACATGAGCCCCGGTCAAAGGAATTCTGTTTGCTGGCTGTTGACCCAACAAGAAGGGGGATTTTTCCCTTTGACATATTTTGTTCTCAATCCTCTTGAGTTTTTAACCGTCCTCATCATAAGACTTTCCTGACAGAAACAATTTTGTAGGGATACAATTATGAAGCAGTTGTTTCGAATACAATAAACTTTTATTGTGTCTAGGGTTGCCTGATTGAGCTAACAAGTAGCGTATTGGACTATATCTATATTTTTTTTATTAGTGGCTCAAGTCAGCGTAGCTTAATAAAATTACCAAAAGAAAAAAATGTGACTAATAGCGAAATTCAAAATTTAGTGGGTGTTCAGTTTTTTTTTTTTTGTTTTTTTTTAAAAAGCTTGATTTGCCAATTCTGCCGTGAATGAAGGGGGAAATTTGATAAAAAAAAGGGGTGTAATGGAGCAGAAAATATCAATTTCGTGCGGATGGGACGGGGGTTCAGTTGATGACTTTGTCTCATTTTGTCAAATGACAAAAGCTGTCATTGTGTTCTGATGCCCTGACTGCTTATAGATTGGCTACCCAATGAAAACGAAGGCCACATTTATTTTCTGTTTGGTGATTCGAGTCTTTGGGAAACAAGAAAAAAACGTGTTGAGGAGTAAAAAAAAAAATAATAAAAAATAAAATGATTAATTGAAAGTAAATGACAAATAATTACTTGAAGGAAAATAATTCACGAATAAAAAATAAAAGAAAGAAAGAATAAAATTTAATAATTCCTTGGTAATAATCAGCTATATGCCATACGTGATACACGCTTAGGCGATCATGTATCTTTCGATAAAGACAGATATTTTCCCGCAGTAGGATTCCATTTTTTTTACAGCGGTAGACCAGTTGGCAACCAAGTCTATCCTACTACTTACCCATATCTTTGAGAAGAAAAGGATTCATACCTTTCCCAAGGGTTAGGGTTAGGTTAGGGTTTAGCTGGGGGGGGGGAGAAGAGGATTCATACCTTTCCCAAGGGTATTAGGACGTAAGTGAATGTAATGGATTTGACTGGAATTCGAACTCAGCTCTCCGATTCCTCAATCTGAAATATCCTCTGTGCCCCCTCTCTTAGTAATAAAAATATACTATACATAACAGAGAAAGTATGTAGAAATAGCTTAGTTTAGACTGGCACAAGGTCACAGTAGCGGAGCACATTTTTCTTCAGTTTTGTGAAGAACTAGTTGTTATCATTATTGTAGCAAATGCATCCTAGTATATTTTAATCATTTTATCTAAAGATACATAAATCGTATGTAAAATTTTTTTGGATTCAATGATTAGGCATTTATCATCAATTAAATATTATATATGCTAATATATGCTAATATATGCTAATATATTCAATAAATTTCTCTGAGCCTGGTGAGCAGTGGGTCTGCAAAACTTAAAGAAGAAAAGATATGTTTTTGAATTTTTTTAATTTATTGACTAGATATGAATTTATAATTATTTATATTTATGTGTAATATATATATATATAGAGAGAGAGAGAGATTACATATGCATATATATATATACATATATATATGTGTGTATATGTCTATGTAATATATATATATATATATATATAATATAATGGTCAATATATCTATATCTATCTATCTATCTATCTATCTATCTATCTATATATATATATATATATATATATATATATATATATATAAGAGGATAGAATCCAGGTAGAACTGAATGTCCAGGACAGAGTAAGAATATAATATAAAAGGCTCAAACACTAATATTCCATGGTTATAATTTATTCCATTGAAATCATAATCATGATCTAATTAATCAGATCTACAAATTAAACAAGAAAACAGAAAATATAACTCCGGGTACAATATACCCGGAGTAATATTTTCTGTTATACTTTTTTAAAAATATTTTCTGATTTCTTTTTGAATTTGTAGGTCTGATGAATTGGATTCTGATTACGATTCCAATGTCATAATTTATAACCATGGAATATTAGTGCTTGAGCATTTTATATTACATTTTATTATATATATATATATATATATATATATATATATATATATATATATATATATATATATATATATATATATAAAGTAGAAGAGAGGAGCTGCAAACATTTTTGGTTATAATGTGGATTTTTTAAATATACTTTCGTTTGCGGCTTTTCTCTTCTCTTTAAAAATATACACTTTTCTCTAGTTGGAACAACTAGAACCTCTCCCTCATATATATATATATATATATATATATATATATATATATATATATATATATATATGTATATAATGAAAGCCAAAACTTTATTGGTCGACTGTTCTAAATTACGAATAATCCTTCTCCGATGTCGAGAAAATTCCATTAGAAATACTGCAAGGTTTACTTCAGAAAAATTTCGTCCAATTTTTTGACTTTCTTAAATCATCATCAAGATAGGTATAGAAAAATAATGACTATTGTGACGTAGGCAACGAGTGTTGTGACGTAGGCAAAGAGTGACATGACGTAGCCAGGGTGTGACGTGTGAGTGTGTGTGTTTTTAATATGCATTTAAGGTTGGATGCTCTTAAATCATAATCGTTTTTATTTATAAATACTTGTCTTTGTTGTATGACTGACTATTGCTTTAAGGATCATTAGTTTGTTTTTACTGTTTGATTTTGTTAGTATTTTGATATTGTGTGAGTTGCTTTTTATTATGCTTCTTATGCTGTATATTATTGTGATGTCTGATAACAGGCTTCTTGTGCGGAATTTCGTCCTTATCTGAGAAGGATTATTCGTAATTTATAAAAGTCGCTCAATAAAATTAATCGACACAAAGTGACCATTTTTTTTTTAATAGCATTTGCTTTAAAGAAGATTTGTATACACACACACACACACACACACACACACACACACACACACACACAACCACACACACACACATATATATATTCATTACATCTATTCATGTATATATAGATACGTATATATGTAAGGATGCTGAAAATTTTTCGTTCTGCCCTATTTTCTAAAATGATTTTGTGGTGTAAGCCCTATGCACTATCTATCTATCTATCTATCTATCTATCTATCTATCTATCTATCTATCTATGTGTGTGTGTGTGTTATATACGGAATAACACACACACACATATATATATATATAAATATATATACATACATAGAGAATAACATAAATATGAACACAAAAAGAGTCAATATTAAAAAAAAAAAAACCTATAAAAAGGAGTAGCAGGAAAAAAAAAAAGAACGATAAACCTAATGACCCATTTTCTTAACTCCTCCCCAAAGAGTAAAAAAATAGGGCAGTCAATAAAGATGAGGGTTCATCTTCCGGGAAGAGAAGTCTTCTGAGAAAGATGAAACAAACTTTTGTCCGACATCAAAGAGGGAAATTTTGTAATGAAAGTGTCGTCTACTTTTAACCATTTCTAATCGGCAGCCATTTTTATTTCAGACTGTTCAAACAGCTCCAAAACGCCGTACTCAGAAAGAAACAAAGAAAAAAAAAAAGTAAAAAGTTCTATTTTTATTTTCATTATTCGGGTTTATTTTTTTTAAGCTGAAAAAAATAAATCCCTCAAAGTTTTCTGGGTGGTTTTTAAACATTTGTAACTAAAAAGGAAAGACAGGTTTCCCAATCATAGATAAAACTGTTTATTTTTAACATGCTATTTGCAAAAGAGTGGTTTATATAAATAAAGAGATAAATAAATAAAATTATGAGTTAATGTTTTTTATGCCGTGCTTCTTCAAGACGTAAGCGATCATGACTCTCTACAATAACGACTGAAACGTTGTGAATCTGACAATAAAGATGAGGACAACAGTCCGAATAATGTAAATCGTGTAAATAATTTACAATACCCCATCTCAGAAATTTAGACAGACCCTGAAGGAGACCGGAGAACACAACGACCGAAACGTCGGAAATATGACAATAAAGATGAGGACAACAGTCCGAATAATGTAAATAGTGGAACTAGTTTTAATACCCCATCTCAGAAATTTAGACAGATCCTGAAGAAGACCGAGGCGTACAACGACCGAAACGTATGTGAATATGACAATAAAGATGAGGACAACAGTCCGATTAATGTAAACAATGGAACTAGTTACAATACCCCATATCAGAAATATAGACAGATCTTGAAGACCGGAGCATACAATGGCCGAAACATCGTAAATATGACAATAAAGATGAGGACATCAGTTCGAATAATGTAAATAGTGGAAACAGTCACAATATACCATCTCAGAAATTTAGACAGATCCTGATGATGACCGGGGCGTACAACGACCGAAACGTCGAAAATATGACAATAAAGATGCGAACAACACTCCGAAAAATGTAAATCGTGTAAATAGTTTCTATACCCTATCTCAGAAATATAGACAGATCCTGAAGAAGACCGAAGCATGCAATGGCCGAAACGTCATAAATACTTTTTATAAAACCCAGGTTGTGTGTGTGTGTTTGTACGTTTATATATTGGATCGGATTTCCTACATTTTTCAACCGATTTCAACACAACTTCACAGGACTTCGTAAAATTACCTTGCGGTGGTTCTGACAGCGCCAAAAATTGGAAAAACACAATTGTTATTGCATGAAATCAATTTGAAAACAGGATTAAGAGGCATCACGAGAATGAAAGGGGGGCAACACATATCGAGTTATACTTATTATAAAACCCAGGTTGTTTGTGAGTGTGTGTCTGTGTTCGTTTATATATGGGATCGGATTTCCTACATTTTTCAACCAATTTCAACAAAACTTCACTTTTTTCTTTTGGCAGGTAGTGTTTCTTATTGTCTTGCACACTTTTTTCTTTATTTTTACATTCAGAATGCTTTAAAAATTCCATTTACAAGACAATTGTTTATAATAAAATTCTATTCAATCGGTAGACTCATAACGATTGAAAACAATGTTTTTGTTTTTGTTTGGGTTTAACCAATTCATAAAAAAACAAAAACAAAACAAAAAAATAAAACTAATTAAAACATGCGTGTCCGTCAACCTTAAACAATAATCTTTGTCAATTTTATTTTTCAGTCTTTATGATGGTCGATATTTGATCTATCTCTTACTGTTACATCCCCGGGCAACACCGGGCTCTACTGCTAGTATGACAATAAAGATGAGGACAACAGTCCGATTAATGTAAACAATGGAACTAGTTACAATACCCCATATCAGAAATATAGACAGATCTTGAAGACCGGAGCATACAATGGCCGAAACATCGTAAATATGACAATAAAGATGAGGACATCAGTTCGAATAATGTAAATAGTGGAAATAGTCACAATATACCATCTCAGAAATTTAGACAGATCCTGATGATGACCGGGGCGTACAACGACCGAAACATCGTGAATATGACAATAAAGATGAGGACATCAGTCCGATTAATGTAAATAACGGAACTAGTTACAATACTCCATATCAGAAATATAGACAGATATATCTCTATGTATTTGTATGAATTTTCGTCTAGTTTAGGGTTACTTTTGTTTATGGTTAGTTGATTCTTGTAGAATCGAGTTTAACTGTTGCGAGCAAGTAAATCAGTTTTTGAGGATTGTTGACATTGGAGTGATGGATGTCAATATGCATTTTTTGTCATGATGCCTGTGACTTTTTCGTTTGGTGTGTTCGTGAATAAGTTTACGATACTAATACATGTTCCATTAATCTGTTGTTTTTTTAGGGCTTCTATGAACTCCTATCTAGGATTAATGCTGTATTTTGAAGGTAAATAAAGGTTTAATAATTTGATCGAGTGTTTTTGCTATGTGTTAAATAGGTGTTGGAATTTCTGATATTATTGGTCATAATGCTACTCCTGGGCGTTATTTTTAAATCGGCTTCACCCCATGCAAGGTAGAAAACGCAAGTGTGGAAGAATTAGGAACAGAAACATTGCTAATGAGCGGGAAGAGGAAAGAATAATCAGGGGAAGAGTAGATAGCGATTGACATTGCAATTTAATTTTTTTTCAGATTATAGTTGTCTGGAAAGCATGGAGCCGGAAGGGTGTTCCACAAGCGATAAGTGCAAGAAAATAAACTATTAGCATAGAGCTTACATCTAGCCAACTCAAGTATAAAATGATTAGATCTCGACGCCAGTCCAATATTGCGCTGAAATTCATAATGTCTAGGTACCATATCGAAGAGGTCGTCAGAACAATTACCATGAAGATAGTTATAAAAAAAAGACACGGAGAGCCAACCTTAGTTTTAATTGACTATTTTTTTCCATAAATTAATCATGGCTTATATTTGCCGGATCCTATTTTCGGCGTGATTTCTTAATGTGTTATGGTTGTTTTATTTAGGTGCAGGACAATACAACCATGCCGACTCAACACCGTCGACTCAACAACGCCGACTCAATACTGCCGACTCAACAACGCCGACTCATCACCGCCGACTCAACAACGCCGACTGAGCGCCAGGACAACTTAAACGTTATTTTTAATGAATACCCAGATTTGAGTAGATGCTCTGATCTTATTTATTTATTAAACAGTGTATTTATTTATTTCCACCTAATGGTCGGAATAATCTTATTAGGAAAATATGCGCTCTCCGGCCGAAGTCAAATCTGCGTCAACTAGGAGAATCGTCATTAGATCAGATGTGCCTTGACCTTTTGGCCACGAAGAAACTCCTGGTCACGCAAAGACCGAATCTAGCTTTTGAACACAGACCTTTCCTGATTCTCGAAATATAGATTTCTTATATGCTTTACTGTAGCGATTTCAACATGTTTTTATTATAATAATTAAAATAATAATGTATTGCTCTACTTTGTATTGAGCACTTTCTAAAAAGTAAATGATACGAACAGTGAAATTTTACTCTATCTGTTCTTTTTCTTATATATATAAATATAAATATATATATATATATATATATATATATATATATATATATAGAGAGAGAGAGAGAGAGAGAGAAAGAGAAAAAGAAAGAGAGAGACATAATATATATATATATAGAGAGAGAGAGAAAGAGAGATGGGTGAGAGATAGAGTGACGTTATATATATATATATATATATATATATATATATATATATATATATATATATATATATAATTATAATTATGTTTTTAAATATGATTCCATCGCTACACAGGAATTACCATGTTTCAAAAACAGAAGCAAAAAACTTCCAATTCAATTATAGAAATTAAATAAAATTAAACTATCTAATTCTGTTTCATTTTCAAGCGAATTTTGGAATAAAAATTCCAAAATTCGCTTGAAAATGAAACAGAACTAGGTATTTTAATTTAAGTTTTTAGCTTCTATTTTTGAAACATGGTAATTCCTGTGTAGCGATGGAATCATATTTAAAAAAATAATTATAATCTAAGCTCTACTTGTGTATCGAGCACTGTTTGTTAAAAATAAAAACAAAAATACTAAAGAAATTCGGATCATCGATCTATCAGTTCTTTCCTATTTTATCAATACATTTGCATATATAAATAAAAGTGAACATTGAAATCAACACTCAGAAGCGACAGGCTTCAATGTTCACTTATGTTCACATACGTTCTATCTGATATTGAGCACTTTATCCCATAAATATAGCACTCCTTAAACGATATTTCTTCATATATATATATATATATATATAGACACACATATATATGTTTAGAGAGAGTGAGAGAGACGTAAGGACATCAATATGTCCTCATCTTACCAATGAAAAAACACTTGTTTAGCCCAATAAATGTTTAACATCTCTTTCACCGTCAGTGCACACAGATCAGATATTATAACGAGAAATCTCCACATCAAAATTCTTTACCTAGTCACGCTACAAAGTTTATGAAAATTTGTGCTGTTGATTCAATTTAAATGTAAAAAAAGATGATCTTACCTTTTTAAAATAGAGCTGCCTTTTTAGAAACAAGAATTAGCGTTTGTTCGTTCGTTTATCTATGGGAAATGTCTTAAAGGATATGTTTTCAAAAGTTTCGAACCTGAAAAGAAAAATGATTTCTTTGAAAATAAACAATAAATCACAAAAATGGCGTCAAAATTACGAAATGATTCTTGTTTAAGAAATCGATAAGTCATTGGTTGAATGATTCATTTAGGCACACACCCTTTAATCTTCTGTTTGGTCACAAACACACAAAAGCAAAAGAAGCTTCCTTCTGCCTTTTTCTATAAATATTTTCATGCTAATTGTTCTGATGAGCTTTCCTCTTTGGTACCTAGACTTTATGAATTCACGCGCAGTAATAGATTAGCAGAAAGGTCTCGTTATTTTACAGTTGACATGGATTGAGATGTAACAGTAAGTTCTATGCTCATAGTTTCTTTTCTCACAATTCTCTCCTGTGGAACTCTTTCCCGGCTTCTTGCTTTCCTATCAACTTTGATCTTCAAAAATTTAAATGCAATGTCAATCGTTGTCTCCTGTCTTCCTGATTACTCTTCTATTGTTCTCGCTCAATTTTCACTTGTAGAACTCTCTTCTGGCTTCTTGCTTTCCAATCAACTTTGATCTTCAAAAATTTAAATGCAATGTCAATCGTTATCTACTGTCTTCCTGGTTACTCTTCTATTGTTCTTGCTCAATTTTCGTTTGTGGAACTGGTTTCTTGCTTTTCTGTCAATTTTGATCTTCAAAAATTTAAATACAATGTCAATCGTTATCTTCCAACTTCTTAATTCTTCTTATTTTCTGCTCTCCTTAATTGTATATTTTTCACATATTCCCTAATACTCAGTAATCCCTTGCGTCTTAGTGGCTTTATTGCCTTGCATGGAGTGAAATGATTAAAAACCTTATGTATATAAAAACGATGGTCATGTGATGAGAAAGTATTGTCAAGACTAAAGCAAGATTTTATCTCTAGAAGTCGTTGCAATGTGTCTGGAAGAATATGGAAAGTGCTGTCCATTATGAGCTAATGGACCCCTGAAGTATCCTCAGCGCAAGCATTTGTTTCCAGCAAAGGGATCAGGTAAACGAAGCATTATGTTAAAAGTGTTCAGCTTTGTTAAACAGAAAAGGCGCTTTTCCCCAACACAATAATGCTAGGGTATATTCTGCTTAAACATGCACACGCGGGGGTAGGGAAGCTCATTAGAACAGTTGCCATGAAAACATTTGTAGCAAAAAACAAAAAGAATCCACGTAACTGCAAAGCAAGTGAAGTCGAGATAGCAGATCAGAATCAATTACAGACGCTTTGAATTCTCTGAAGAATTTCGTCATAGACTGAGTGAAATAGAAAAATTATCCAAATCGTGTAACAGCTTAATTGTCCACACACAAAATATTGAATATAAAAAACCCCAAAACCAAAAAAACAACACTAAACTAATTGAGTTTTTTTATTCCTCGTTTTCCGATAAGATCGTTTAGTCATCGTGACACCATTTTTTGTAAGAATCATTGAAATGTCCTCATCCAGCTAAAATAGAGCAGGTTAAAATTGTCTTGTTTCAGACACAGTATTTCCAGCTGAGCAATAGTGAGAGGAAAAAGACAATTCAGGCCTTCAGCAATGGTACCAACATTCATACTCTGGTTTCCATTTTCAATGTCCATTCAAGAATCATCAAGAGAACGGTGAATAATTTTAAAAAGAGGGAACAGTAGAGAGGAAAACTGAATCAGGAGATCACAGGAAGAGGGATTATCATGTCAACTTAAAGCTAAAGAGATCAGTTAGAAAAGATCCAACTCAATCCACAAGACATTTGACACGTGGGGGATGAGTTTCAGCTAGGACAGTCCAAAGAGCAGTGAAAAAGACTTGAAAATGACATCGTACGTGAAACCTGTGAGGCAATTTATTACTCCAAGACAGAAGGTTAGAGAGGGCAAAGATCATCTTGAATGAGTTGGAAAAGGATTCTGGAATATATATATATATATATATATATATATATATATATATATATATATATATATATATATGAACTTTATTTCAGTCCTTCATGAGCTTTCGATCCTTAGCTATGATTAATTAATGATGAACGTGTCCTTTTCGTTGACTGATTCTATCCCGATTCTTCTGTTACGCTTGGAGAGTAATTATACATTCTTATTGCTCAAAGTGTTATAAAAACATCGAAGAATTCCAGTAAGATACCTTTGATCATTTCTAAGATACAACGGACCAGAGCTTAAACTAACAATTTGACAATTTTGCTGTTACACGATTTGGGCAATTTTGTTGTTACACACGGTATAGTAGGAGTGCCAGACCACATATGGTAGCAGTATACACTGCACGGACAAATGGTAGATTTATAAATGTGCAAGATGGCTTCTGACAGGAATCTATAGAAAGTGCACTGATTTCTGAATCATCCACGTCATATTTACGTCAAGTTTCTTACAGCCTTTCATCCGATCACAATTTGGGATATTTGGAGACAACAAGAATAAAAACAGAAATAAAAGCTCCGTGAAACCGAATGAGACCGGCTAAGCTGTGCGTCTAGACACGTTGGGCGACGAAAATTTTAAAATTAAAAATTTTAAAACTTAAAGTAATTTAAATTTTACGTTATAATATCTTATTATAGAAGTTGTTTAAAATACATTTGGAGTCAATCATTAGCGTTTTTGTTTTATTTTTTTTTTAGAATATTAAGCAAAATAAAATAGTGATAAAATGATAAAATAAAAAAGAGAAAAAGAAACTAAATAAGTAAGTAAATGATAACTTTGGGCATTTCGATGGTTTAACTAAATGTATCGAATATTTAGGACTGTATAATTGTTGGTCATATATGCCGAATTAGTAGATCTTAAAAGCTATTAGAGAGATCTGATTAAATATATTAGGTTGGTGCAAAAATAATTTCGTTTTCTAACATATGTTACTATGTGAGAAAACGAAATTATTTTTGCACCAACCTAATACTTTAATGTTTAAAAAAAATATTTCCGTATTATTACTATTTAGGTATTAGGTTGGTGCAAAAATAATGACGTAATAATGTCGTTTTTTTTTACGTATTTTTTGACGTCAAAAAACGACATTATTACGTCATTATTTTTGCACCAACCTAATATTAAGCATTATAACATACCACAAATAGCCATATTGTGGAAAAAGAAATTTTCGACAATATACGCATTTTTCTTCTGTATTTATAGTTATTTTTTTTAACTTTTATCAAAAGCGACATTCTTGTACATGTAGCTATGGATAATATTATATATTAATTACTAATTTTTGTAATTAATAATTATTCATACCCAGTTGTTGATGTTAATAGCTATCTGCTGATGTGTTAAAATTTTGGAATAATGCAATAATAAAAATTTAAATTTCATTCTCTCTGATAGATGTTACGATCTGTAAAATATCTTTTATGACTGGAAACATGAGTATAAAAAAAGATTAAATATTATAATAATATTAAATATTATAATAATATTGCATAAAACGCTTGAAATTTGTTCAGTGTTAATAATTATTCTTTTTTTTTTATGTAGGGCAGATAAATATGACATCTTAAAAGAATTCAATAGATTTATATGAGACTGGCGAGCGAAACCTGAAGACGGAAAGATGCCATTTCAACTTTTCTTTATCTATTGACGGTCGACCTATTTTCACATATTTGAACATTTTCTTTACAAAATCTACTCGACTTTAAACGCGTTATTCCCTGTAATTTATGAAACTGTTTTAATTACTACAATTTATTGTTAATATATATATATATATATATATATATATATGTGTGTGTGTGTGTGAACATTGAAGGCTGTTTCATGCTAGACGCAATCGTCAGGCAATCGATTGCATCAAGCATGAAACAACCTGTCGCCTCTAAGTGTTTTGCTTCAATGTTCACTTTTATATTTGCATATGCTCTATCTCTGATACTGAGCACTTTATCCCATAATTATGGCACACCTTAATACTATATTTCTTTATATATATTTATATATATATATATATATATATATATGTATGTATGTATATTAACAATAACATATATGTATATGTATATATATATATATATATATATATAACAATATAATATAACAATAATATATATATGCATATATATATATATATATATTGTGCAAATATATATATTTATATTGATAAATTCTCTGAAACAGCGAAAGCATTTGGACTTACTCTCAACATAAAGAAGACTAAACAGTACCAGGCAATCCTCACAGATCCTTCCATCTTCGTTGATGGTATGGCATTAAAAACTAGGGGAGTTCACATATCTTGTATCAACAGTCTCTTTTGATGGAAAAATGGACAGAGAAATCCAATCTGGACTAGCCAAAGTTTGCACAGCATTCGGTAAACTTAAACATAGGTTATGGAACACCAAAGACGTGTCTCTCAGAGTAAAGATCGACATATACAGATCAGTCGTTTTCTCAACCCTTCTCTAAGGTGCTGAAACTCGGACCCTATACGGCAAGCACATAAATCAACTTGACGCTTTTCACATGCGCTGTCTTCGTGCCATATGTGATATAAAATCGGATGACAGGGTCAAGAATAGTACAATACTGAAGAAATGTAACATCACAGGCATTGAAACAATTCTAGCAAAGATACAATTTAAGTGGGATGGCCATGTTGTGAGAATGGATGAGTCTAGGCTTCCAAAAAAGGTGATGTATGGACAACTACCAAAACTACAAGCGTTCAACTGGACGTCCACTCTTATGCTACAAAGACAAATTGCAAGACAACTTGAAACGTCTCAACTTTGATCTGAAAACTTGGGAAGCCCAAGCATCAAACGAAAGAGGTTTGCATAAGATATGTTTCATTAGGTTAAAGGGTTTTGAAGACAGTAGACTGAAGCACCTTGATCAGCTTCGTCAAGCTCTGAAGCAGAGACACCATCAAAATCCTGCTTTAACAAATTTCATCTGTCAGTGTGGCTTTATCGCCAGCAGTATCACACTTAAGAAAGCACGAATAAATCTGATTTTCTCCACAATAGTCCCTGCTAGCATGCATAAATTTAAAACGAAAGGCACCATCTAATGCTGACCCTCATTTATCGTTCACGATAGGAGAGTCCACCATATATTGTGTATTTAGGCAGCAGTTACTAATTGATACATGTTTCGTTAAAGACTACTGGCAAGATATCGTGATTAAGCTTTTATTTAATTTTTTTAGAGTTCGAACAAGTGTTTACTTTTCTGAACATTGACTGTATAGAAACGGCCCTGTAATTCCGAGCACTTTCGGTTATACGTTTATCTATTACCAAGGATGATTTTATTTTTACTTTTTAACTGAATGTATGGGTTGGGTGTACGTATCTAGAGTTATAGGAATGTTTTATTTTCCAAACACGGTCAGTACATTGAGGCCGTGTTTATAGTTATGTTAATGAGTGTTAGTATTTTATTTATCATAAGGGCTTTCATCATTTTGAATTTTTTTTTTACATGTGGATATTTTCTACTAGTATGTTTCGAATGGAGTCTAGTAGGTTTTGTGTGTATTTAAATGAGTCCTAATGGAGCTGTGATCCGATAGGTGTAACGTAAGTCGTCTGGTTAGGCATGTAGTGATGTGACCGATGTAATTATTAAGTTGGTGCAAAAATAATGACGTAATAATATCGTTTTTTGACGTTAAAAAATACGTCAAAAAACGACATTATTACGTCATTATTTTTGCACCAACCTAATATTTATGAGTTTGATTTTGGTCAGGAACACAGATCCTTAAGGGGCATCTGAACTCTTAAATAATATTGGTCCTTTGTATCTGTCTATATTTCTGAGATGAGGTATTATGTACACTAATTACATTGTTCGGACTATCATCCTCATCTTTGTTGCCAAATTTATCACAACGTTCCGGCCTTCTTCAGGTGATTGGAATGTCGAACTAAGCCCTTTATTTCGCTAGCTGGGGTACACTGTTCAAGTTCCACGTGTCATGTTTAATGGATGTCCGTTATCAGTTATCTCATCAGTTGATTCCTCTCCCCATGCTCTCCACCGCCTTAACCAGATATTGAACTCATTCTTTTTGGATCCTGTCACTGGATCTAACTAACGCCTTTATTGACTGTGCCTCAAGGACACATGGCACAGTGGATAAAGCCAGAAACGTTGTTATAAATATGGCAACAAAGATGAGGACTTTGTAGTTTTGATTTTGCAGATGTGTTGGTATTTTGATAAGATTAAATTTAAAATAGCTAGAAAAGAAAACAATTCTAAATAAAATGTAAGAAAATGAGATAAAAAACTTTAATCTCTGTATCTTGTCATGCATCTTTAACGAAACACACACACACACACACACACACACATATATATATATATATATATATATATATATATATATATATATATATATATATATATATCCGGGTAAAATGGAGTATAATTCCACTGTTCGTAACATTTAATTTAAAAGAGGGCTCAATACAGAGTAAAGCTAAATATTATATATTTTAGGATATTAAAACGTGTTAAAATCGTTATATAATGGCAATTATGTTTCAACATCATAAATGTGTCTCCTCAGACAATGTTAAACTGCTGGCAAATAAGCAGTTTAACATCGGCCGAGGGGATTAAAACAAAAATGAACATGTATATTATGTCGAAATTATTTAACCAAATCTGTTTGAATATATATATATATATATATATATATATATATATATAATTACAAATTCATATATAGTCGGTAAATGAAGAAAAATTAAAAAAAATATCTTTTCTTCATTAAGTTTTGCAGAGCCACCGATCACCATTGGCATATATAATATTTATTTGATGAAAAATTGTTATAATCTGCCAACATTTAAATTTGAAAAAAACTTTTTGATGTCATCACATATAATTTTCGACGTTTTATACTTTTACATTTTCGTCGTTTTAAAAGGAATTTGTATAAGATGTGAGCAACTAGCATATAGTTCATATAATTCTAGCCAGTCTATATAAACATGACAATTATTAATGAATTCAATAGATTCTTCTGCCCCTGAGCAATGGCGCAATTTGAAGTCGGAAAAATGAGTCGTTTGAATTTATTATTTATTAACAATTGTTAATGTTGAGCCCTTTGATTACAATATCTATTTTGGTCTGTGTATATCTGCCTATGTCAGTCTGTTCATTTGTGTCTCCCTCCATCCCTATCTATCTATCTATCTATCTATCTATCTATCTATCTATCTATCTATGTCAAGCTGTTCATCTGCGTCTCTGTCTTCTATCTATCTATCTATCTATCTATCTATCTATCTATCTATCTATCTATCTGTTGTGTCGTGGCACAATAATAGTAAAAATAAGAAAATCAAGTCGAGGTTGGTTTAAGGAACAAGTGTATTTAACGTCACAGATACAAAGGTAGGAAACGGGTACTAATCAGCTAGGCAGTTGTAGTACTGTCGCTGCTTACACACACCGGGTAGGTATTACTGGCACTATATATAGTGAGAACCGGTGTAATTCCCTTGTGTTAGAAGGCCGGTGTAACACTATCTATCTATCTATCTATCTATCTATCTATCTATCTATCTATCTATCTATCTATCTATCTATCTATCTATAATTGTAGAGGTGGGCATGCGTCTAAATGTGGTAGATAATTCGAGGCGAATTGCCGAAGTCTACTTGATTATATTAGGCACTCTGGAAAAAAAATCGACCATCAGCATATTAAGGGTAAAGGGACTACATTCATTCTTCCCTCACTATATATATATATATATATATATATATATATATATATATATATATATATATGTGTGTGTGTGTGTGTGTGTGTGTTAGTTAACATTGTATTTTATAGGACTTTTTGATGGGAAAAAACGTTCAAATTAGCTCTACTTATTATTATCATTAACTGTGGCAGCCAATAATAATAATAATGCCTTTATTTCCATTTTCTTCAATTACCTTCTATTCTTGTTGGTAGTTTAATCATCTATTCTTTCTTTCTCTCAGGTTAATATCTCGTTCATTTTTATTCTTTTTTGTTTTATCTTTTTCCCCCTCTTTCTTTCTTTCTTTCTTTTTTCCTTCTTACTTTCCTTCTTAGACTCCGTTTTTCGCATTTCATGCTTTGTCCTGCTGTCTTCTTTCTCGTCTTTTTTTCCGAAGAAACGCCATGTTGTTTTCCATCCTCAGTTTACGTCGTCCTTTTTCCTTCTTTCTTTCGTCCTCTTTCTTCAATTCCCTTTCCCACTTTCTTTTTCATCTTCATCTTTGAATTTTTGCTCTTGTTCTTCTTCTTCTCTCACCTATTTTCATTCATTTTCTATTTCCCTCTCAACCCTTTTTATTTCTTCTTCTTCTTCTGTTCTACGCTACGTCTCATCTTTCTCCAATCCCCTTTCTTCCCCCTCTTCCTTCTTCTTCTCCTCCCTCCCCCTCTTCTTCCTCCTCTTCCTTCTTCTTCTTCTTCTTCTCTGATTTTTCTTCTTCTATTCTACGCTACGTCTCATCTTTCTCCACTCCCCTTTCTTCCTCCTCTTCCTTCTTCTTCTCCTCCCTCCCCCTCTTCTTCCTCCTCCTTCTTCTTCTTCTTCTTTTCTACGCTACGTCTCATCTTTCTCCACTCCCCTTTCTTCCTCCTCCTCTTCCTCCTTCTTCTCCTCCCTCCCCTCTTCCTCCTCCTCCTCCTTCTTCTTCTTCTGTTCTACGCTACGTCTCATCTTTCTCCACTCCCCTTTCTTCCTCCTCTTCCTTCTTCTTCTCCTCCCCCCCTCCTACTCCTTCTTCTTTTGTTCTACGCTACGTCTCATCTTTCTCCACTCCCCTTTCCTCCTCCTCCTTCTACTTCTCCTCCCTCTCTTCCTCCTCACCCTCCTTCTTCTTCTTCGTCTTCTTCTTCTCTGCTTTTTCTTCTTTTGTTCTACGCTACGTCTCATCTTTCTCCACTCGCCTTTCTTCCTCCTCTTCCTTCTTCTTCTCCTCCTCCTCCCACCCACCTCTTCTTCCTCCTCCTCCTTCTTCTTCTTCTATTCCGAATCGCATTTCCTGTACCAATTGTGCACTAATCCTTGCCTCAATTCTGAACATATCGAGCAAATGTTCAAATGAGCAAGGCAAAACACAATGACCTGGTAATGGTTCCCACCTCGAGGCCCTTTGCATAGGGCTGAGGTGGAGGCAGCAAGGAGGACGTAATTTCTTCCGTCTGCAAATGACTAAATTACAAGTGAAAAAGAAAAAAGCAGAAAAAAAATCTAAAAAAAGAAAATTGTTTCTTCTTCTTTGTGCAAAACTGGGCGCACAGGTGAAGAAGCTGCAAATTTAAAGACAGAAAAAAGGTGACTGCGATTTTAAGTGCAAAGGCTAGGCTTGATTACAACCTCATAATTCTCTTTCAGTAGATATTTACAGAGCTAAGTCTCGTCGGACCAAGGGCCAGACAGGTCTCGAGACTGATTATGGTGCGCCAATATTAAAAGTAAGGAGTACTTTTTTTAACACTTGAGATCAAATAAATCCTTTGTTTTTATTTACACTCATCATGCGAGTCGATTAAAACTCTGAGACTTTCTTGTCTCAGTTGAAACACTTTAAAGACTTCTTTTGTAAAGTAAAGCATTTCATCAGATAGGATTGTGGGGTTAGAAGATTGTATTGCGTCAAGAGATAAAGAAAAATAGATATAAGGAGAAAGGATCATATAACAGAATTAGAAAAAAGAGAGAAAGGAACGAGATTATAAGAGAAAAAAAAACAAAGAAAAAATTACACAAAAGAAAACACATTGTTACTGAATAGAAAGAAAGAAAGAAAGAAAGAAAGAAAGAAAGAAAGAAAGAAAGAAAGAAAAATATTCAAATGGAGTTGGGGAATAGAAAGAAAGAAAGAAAAATATTCAAATGGAGTTGGGGAATAGAAAGAAAGAAAGAAAGAAAGAGATGTTATCAAAGAAGTCGAGAAAAAGAAAGAAAGAAAGAAAGAAAGAAAGAAAGAAAGAAAGAAAAATATTCAAATGGAGTTGGGGAATAGAAAGAAAGAAAGAATTATCACGAATCAAGAAAGAAAAACAAATAACGAAATGCAATTTCAAATGAAAGGAAAGAAAGAAAAAATGAAAGAAAAAAAGTCAGTCTCAAGTATTTGACTTCGAGTTCAAATCGCTTTGACAGCAAGGTGGGGCGGAGGCGCGGAATCTGTGGCCAAGATTATGGACCCACTTTCCAAATGTCTCATAAACCGAATGTGTTCTTATTCTTAGTATTCATACTCGACCCTTACCACACCAACTTGGACCTTTCTACCTATTCCTAGGATAATGGGGACAAGTTCTTTTCTCTGTAACCTCGATCCTACCCAGAGCCACTCCACTCAATTCTAGGCCTCCTCCCTCTCAAACGAGAATTATGGGAAAAGCGGCAGATCTCTATTGTTATTAATAAAGATGATGTTATTTATAGTGAATGCTGACACAATCAACGCGGGAAATTCATGTCTCTACAATTAAATAAGTTGTGAGAGCGTGTGTTTAGACAGGGTTGTTTTGGTTGTGTATGACTTTCCTCCATTTCATCGAAGAAGCAGCCAGCGAGATTGGTCTCTATATTTTAATGTTGACAAAAAAAAAATTATCAGCTACAACCAAGAAAGAGAAATTAAGTTGAAAATTGGCAACAACATCAAGTCTTTTCAAGAACTTGTTTACCTCGGCACCAACATCCATTCAACAGAGAAAGACATCACATAATTTTATAAGTTTCAAATTCGTTTAACGAATTATTCGCTTCATCCTCCAATCCCGCCTTATAATTTTATAAGTTTCAACTCACCTTACGAAATATTTTATAACTTTTCCAAACTAATAAGTTTACAAGTTTCAAATTCATTTAACGAATTGTCCGCTTCAACCTCCACCGTACGAATTATTTTATAGGCTTCAAATCGCCTTACAAAATTTTCAAACTAACCCAACGAATAATTTTGTAAGTTTCAAATTCGCTGAACGAATTATTCACTTCAACTGATTAATGTTAGAATCTCCAACTCGCCTTACGAATTCTTTCATTAGCTTCAAACTCAGAATTTAAGACTTCGAAATTCAAGATACAAACAAATGAACGGGTTTTCCTATTTATTGAGCAGACAGGCCGATCTTTTAGCAAATAAACCTTTAAATTCAAATACGTATTTAATAACATCAAATTCGTCCAAGAATTTGTTTACGGTTTGGGTGTCCCTGATGATGTGAGCACCATCTGGATGTTCTCCCTTTCTGATAATATAAAGAGGGTCTTTTTTTAAGGCCACGGTAGTATCTGTCTTCCTCTACGGCTCAACAACATGGGCACTGACCAAACACCAAGAAGGCATCACTTGACAGAACATACACAAGGATGTTATGGGTTGCATTGGACATCAGTTGGAAGAAACAGCCAACAAAGAAACGCCTATATGGACACCTTCCTCTTATGTCAGTTTCGTGAAGAGAGAGAAAGAAGGCTTTGAGTAGCTGATCACTCTTGGAGAAGTAAGTCAGAACTTGTGAATGACACCCTCCTATGGAACCCATTGCGCGGCAAAAGATCGATTGGAAGACCTCATCACACCTACATTGACCAACATGTAGATGACTCTGGATGCCATTTGGATGATCTTCCAACAACGATGATTGGAGGGAAAGAGTCGGGAGAATCCGAAAAGAATTCTCGACATGATGATGATTATGAAGACTTTGGTTAGGTACCAAATCATTGAGGATACAACATGGTCATTCTATTAGAACTCTTCCAAGATTTTATGGACACTATGTCTACAATGGTAATTTTAGCTGTTTCCTTATAAGAAAACATTTGGCAGTCATTGGCGCTTTCAGTTGAAATATATAAAATCTTTCTCTTAAAAGAAATTTTCAGGAAAAAAGGTTTTTCAAATCCATTAATTAATAATACTCGTTCAATTATTGATAAATAGTTTCCTTCCTAACATTTTATTTAAAGTAGTATGGAAGTTTTGAGTAATCCTCAAATAATATGGTTTCTGTTATTTGGTACAGTTCTTTGTTTGTGGTTATGTAGCGCCAGTCCATAATGTTCAATGTTTGTCAAGACCCCGAGGCTCCACTCGCTCAAAAAACATTTTTTAATTATTGATCTTAGAAAGATTGTTTGTAAAGGTTGTTTCTAATTATTATTCTTGGTTGAAACCAAGGTAAAGGAATTGGCAGATTCCCCCATTTGATATAATATTAGCAAATATATACCCATACTTCCAATATTAGATTTAAAAAAAAAAGTAGCGACAAACATATTCTTACGTTTCGTTTCTATTTGGTTGACGTGTAGAGACAGAATAAAATTTAGGGGAAATGCCAAAATTTTCATAGTTATATATCCTTGACATTTTGACAGCAAGACCAGCATGCTACAATCCTGGGTATTAACAGTATCTATCTATCTATCTATCTATCTATCTATCTATCTATCTATCTATCTATCTATCTATCTATCTATATCTATATCTATATATATATGTATATATATATATATATAGTAATTCCCAATGTATCATAGCCTTCATCCATAATACGCACTCCTAAAATAGTACTGAAAATATGGGAAAATGCTTCTATTCACGCATAATACACACTTCTAATTTTGCTTAATATTTTTAAAAAATGCGTATAATACGTGAAGAATTACGGCATATATATATATATATATATATATATATATATATATATATATATATATATATATATATTATTTTAATTTAAAGAAAAAAAAGACCACTTTAAGGTTCCATTAGTTATAATTTATTTCACCAGAGATTTTATTTTTCTTTGGATTTTCAGACTTCACTTTCAAGGGTGAAATAATGAATTTAAAATTTACACTTTTGAAGGGTAGTATTAAGCTTATATAAGGTGACATAGAGGGTAGTGAGGGACAGTGTGAGAGATATGATCGAATTTAGAGAGGGATGGGAGAGTTTATTTTTATTACAATACCTAATATTGAGGAGGAGAGGGGGTAAGGATCAGACTTACCCCAACTCCTCCTCAATATTAGGTTTTTTTCCCTTTCTTTCTTTGATTTTTTCACTGAAACCATTTAGCGTCTCTGATATGTCACTTCCGTCTTTTCACGTGTTTAAAATGGAAAAGTCGATTATTTATTAGGTACCGACAGGGTGTAACGGCGGTGCGAAGTAACTAAGGAACTAAATAATGAAGGGAGGTAGGAGCAAAATTATATAAGAAAGAAAGAAAGAAAGAAAGAAAGAAAGAAAGAAAGAAAGAAAGAAAGTAAAACGCATCAAGACAAATATGACAAGTTGCGGAGACGCCAAGAAAAGAACGAAAGAAAGAAAGAAAGAAAGAAAGAAAGAAAGAAAGAAAGAAAGAAAGAGAGAAAGAAAGAGAGAAAGATAGAAAGTAAAACGCATCAAGACAAATATGACAAGTTGCGGAGACGCCAAGAAAAGAACGAAAGAAAGAAAGAAAGAAAGAAAGAAAGAAAGAAAGAAAGAAAGAAAGAGAGAAAGATAGAAAGTAAAACGCATCAAGACAAATATGACAAGTTGCGGAGACGCCAAGAAAAGAACGAAAGAAAGAAAGAAAGAAAGAAAGAAAGAAAGAAAGAGAGAAAGATAGAAAGTAAAACGCATCAAGACAAATATGACAAGTTGAAGAGACTACAAGAAAGAAAGAAAGAAAGAAGAAAAAGACCTACTATATTAATTACAATTATGATCAAAACGGGAACGTATAAATTAAGACGATATTCTCTGCATCTATATAATAATAATAATAATAATAATAATAATAATAATAGAAAAAGTAAAAGAGAAAATAAATATACAATACATAAACACCTACATAGATGCATATATATGGTTAGAAAATAATGAGAAAGCCACTCAATGTAGAGGGGTTCTGTTTAAATGGTTATGATGAATGAGATGTGGGATATGGAAGCACCTCTTAATTGCTTGTATTCTCAGGCTCGGTTCCAGTTATGGGCAAATAGTTGACCACAAACAGGAGTCAAAGTATTACGAATGTGTAAAAATAGGTTTTAATACAAGTTGTAAAAAAATTATTACCAGCAATGAATTTTGAAGAAAATAATTATTACCATTATTATTTTTTTTGAAAAATGAAAATTTACCAGCAATACATTTTTGAAAATCTTGTCGGCATTAAATAACCCATTGAGGTTGATATGCCGTAAAGCAAACCAAACGAAATCAAACCAAATTTATAGAGTTTATGTACTACAAAGAAAAGCTCATTAAAACAACCAACATAAAAAAAATTATAGAAAAGACATAGGGAAGCGGCATTATGTCAGTGGGATAAATGCTGAAGCCGAGATGCCAGGTCAGGACCAATAACATTACAGATTCTTCTTTGAATTTCATCAAGAATCTCGAAATTCATAACAGGGGCACCAGACCAGAGGGTGACAACAACACTACTGCATTACAAATGGCAGACCCACAAAGATGCAAGATTGATTCTGGCGAGAAAAGTTATCCAGATCAACATAAAATTGCAATAACAATGAAAAATATGAATGCTGGTCATTATTTTAAGTAATGGGGTACAAATGAATAGATTTGAAATTGACAACTTTTTCCATTTCACTGAAACAGACGGTAGACACTTTTATCTTCTTTCCCCATACAATTTAATATTCTGGGAATAAATTCTGATATTATGTTTATCACTGACAAACTTCTATATCAGGGTGATATCGCCCACCAGTGGCTGATTCCAACTGTTGGATGGGCAATGAGCAACTGAACAGAAAATGGTGAGCAATTAGAAATTTTGGTGACCGATGTAGGATTTAGTGTATTAAAATGCATTTCAACATGCTATTCGAAAAAAAATATTCGGAGGAATAGAACCTTTAAAAACAAAAGGAAAACAAAAGACAAAAAAGGAGGCTAATTGAGAATGACTGGTCACATTCCTATATGTGATATAAATATCCCCACAAGCAACGAATGTTTTGGTATTTTCTATAGTTTTGAGAAGGATCTTTAATATTCAAATAATTCTTCAGACGAAATAGCTTTTTTTTTTGGATATAAATCAGATAAGGGAAAATCAAGAATGACAAAAATATATTTGCTGAATTTTTAATGGTTTTTTGTAGTGTATATTCTTTTTAATTTTATATGTATGAACAAAAATCGTTTAATTTTTGTCAACACTTGAAATGCTAACCCTAACCATGAAACTACCCATGATCATAAAACTCAATTATATATATATATATATATATAATTATATATATAGTTTTCAATTATCAATTTTGCTTTCGTTTGTCCTTTAATAAGCTAATAGCAGCAGTAGCTGCATAAATCAGTGTTATTTGTTACCTCCCTTTCGTATTTGTTACTACATCATAAAGTTAGTTTGTGAACCAGTAACAAACATTTACCAAGCAATTTTGCTATAAGACGCAAAAAAAAAAAAAGCTTTGTAACTCCTGATACAAATGTTACATTTTTTTCAGAAAATATCTTTTCCTCCCTTTTTTCGATAATTTATGTATTCAAATATCTGGAATTTTCAATAATCCGAATACAGTTTTTCAACCCGTCTAATCGGGGAAGTACAAAGAATTGTAGGAACTGCTCGTTAGCCATGACATATTTGGGAACGATATTAGAATAATCTAGAACATAAACTGGCAGTAAGCCTCCTGAATATAGATAGAAAATGAATTCAGTAAATATACAAAAATAGAAATGGGTAGAAGACAAGGATGGGTCTTCTCACCGGACTTATTCAACCGATACAGTGAGATAATACTGAGAGAATTAGAAGTTTTACCGGGATTCCTTATAGGTGACCACCATCTTAACAACATAAGATATGCAGACCACACAGAAAGTAGTGAAAGAAAGCGAGAAGAAAGAACAGTAGTTGCATGGTTTTTACCAAAAGAATTAGCCCAATATGAGAGTTACAAATTGGAAAATACAGGTAAAACAATTAAAATACCAGGCATGTGTTTAAACAGAGGACGAGAAATATGGCACCGAAATCCGAAGGCGCATTAAGAGAGTTAAAGGTACTTTCCAAAAGCTAAGCAAAGTATTAAGAAACAGGAAAATTTCTATAGAAACAAAGTAAAGAGTACTGAACAGTTGTTCAATATCAGTCTATCCTATATGGCAGTGAATGCTGGATAGTTTTCTCATAGCTAAAAAAAAGGATTTGAAGCAACAGAAATGTGGTTCTACAGAAGGATGCTGAGAATACCATGGACTAGACATGTAAATTTTAGAGTAAACGGAAATAAAAAAAAAAGATTCATATACTTAACATCAGAATTAGATACTTGAAATTTCTGGGCGCATAATGAGAAAAGAAGGTTTGGAAAATGTAACACGCACAGTGCATGTAGAAGCCAAGAAGGACAGAGAAAAAACTTCGCTTAATCTACCTAAGTTTGTGGAAATGGATGACATAGTTTAGGAGAGATTTCAAAAAGAAAACTATACTAAGAGCTACAAAGGAGAGGAAATTATGGAGAGCCATGATCGTCCTGGAGGGTTATAGCGCATAACAAGACTGTATTATCGATATTTTTAATAAATGTAGATAAAATTCATACAATATATTATTTATACTGATATATTTAAAATTAGATCTACATCGATTATTATAACTCTTATTGTGAGAACTTGTCCAATAAAATAAGACAGTATTTTTTTTTAGAAAAAAATGTTTTTATAGTAATTTATTAATTGTTAGTCTGATTAGTTTCATAACACTCGTAAGGCAAGGAATGGTATGTTAATTTTAACTCCTCCAACGACGAAATTACTTTTTAGTGGTCTGTGAGAAGCCTTTTTTGCCTTCCACATCTACATGCCTGATGCTGATTTCATGAAAAGAGACTCGTTTCACCTACATGGGTTCATGTTTTCCGCTGACATGGAGTGAAAAGATTATATTGAATCAATTACTGCTAGGAAATTTGGTTCACTGTGTCGGGCTAGAGAATTTTTCTCACCAGAATATATTTTAGACATTTATAAGTTTACCATTCTTCCTTGCTTTGAATATTGCTGCTACATCTGGTCTGGTGCAAAATTCTTTGGATTTTATCAAGAATCTCTAAATGTATATTTGGTATACATTTAGAGATTCTTGATAAAATCCAAAGAAGACTCTCCATTGCTATTAGTCCTGATCTGGCATCTCGTCTTCAGTGACGTTCCCACCGCCGTAAGGTAGCTTCCCTCTGCCTTTTCTATAAATACTTTCATGGTAATTGTTCGGATGGTCTTGATGGTAGCTAAATTTTATGAATTTAAACGCAGTACTAGATTGGCGCTAAGGTCTCATCATTTTACATTTGAAATGGCTAGAGGTAACCGTAAGTTCTTTGCTAACAGTTCCTTTTCTCGTACTTCTCATTTGTGAAACTCTCTTCCGGCTTCTTGTTTCCCAGTCAACTTTGATCTTCAAGAATTTAAATGCAATGTCAATCGTTATCTTCTGCCTTCTTAATTGTTGATCTTTTATTGCCTTCTCTCCTTAATAGTGTTTTGTCTTTCATATTCTATCACACTCAGTAACCCGCTTGAGTCTTAGTGGCTTTATTGCCTTGCTCGCGGTTAACATTTTACAGCTTTCAACGATTCCTTGATTTCCTTTAAACTTAATTTTGCCAAACTAAAACTGCTTATTGAAACCTTCTTGTCTCCATTGGACAATATGCTACAAAAGACTACAATTTCTTTGAAGAGAGATGTAGAGAAAAGATAGATGGATAGATGAAGAGAGAAGCAGAGATGAACAGATTGACATAGGTTGATATAGTCAGATCAAGATAGATAGATAGATAGATATTAGGTTGGTGCAAAAATAATGTCGTTTTCTCACATAGTAACATATGCGAGAAAACGACATTATTTTTGCACCAACCTAATAGATAGATAGATAGATGAAGAGAGAAGCAGAGATGAACAGATTGATAGAGGTAGATATACACAGACCTAGACTGATGGTCATATATATATATATATATATATATATATATATATATATATATATATAGAGAGAGAGAGAGAGAGTGTGTGTGTGTGTAAAAGAGAAGTGGAAGACGTTGCTAGATTGATGAGAAAAAAGTAAAAAAAAAAAAAAAAAAAAATAACCCAACAATTTCTAGGACAAATACACCTGCGTTCCACTGTTTGTGTCTTAACAAACATGGCCGACACATTTTTATGACATTGATCCTTCTATCACGAAGAATAAAAGTTTCAGCAACTTCCATGTATTTTTTCTTCACCTTCGTACTTTGGCATAAATATATTCCTTCTTTTTATTCGTTCTTCTTGTTTAATTAATTACTGATCTGTTCTTCATCTTTGATTCTCATATTTTTTTTCTTCGTCAATCACAGCGCACTCGCATTTGTTATTGGTCAAAAATATTCCCAAGAATTAAATCTCTCTGATCTAAATGTATCTGGCATTTGTTTAGACTCAAATTCTAGGGTCCTAAAACAACAATAATAAAAAAAAAACAAAAAACAGTGATTGAATATTTTGACAGAAAATTAAAAGAAAAAGAAAGAAAAAAAATACGACGATCATTTTGAATAGAAAGAAATAAAAAATATATTTGAAATTATTATTTGTTTTTTCTTCCATTTTGCTCCTTCCAATACGTTGCTTTGTTAGCATTCTCTCTCAATTTCTCTATAATCTAGGATCATCTCTCTCTATTTTAAGTCATTGAATTACTCTTTCTTCTACTCCTTGTCCAGTTACTCTCACTTCTCTCAAATTCATTCTTTTCCTTCCGTCTTCTCTCCCTTTTCCTCTTCCTTTCTCTCTGATTACATTTACCTCCCTCCTTTTCCAAGCTTCCTTTCCCCACTCACTTTATGCCCTACACTGATTTCACTCCTATCCCTTTATCCCATTCTCCCCCTCTCTCTTCAACTGTTTATTATACTCATCCTACTCCCTTATTCCTCTTCTCTTTCCCTCTTTATATCTGCTCCTTCTTTTATTGTTTTCCCTTTTCTTCTTCATATTCACTCCATCCCCGGCCCCTTCTTTGTTACATACACTCTTTTTCTTTTTTCTTTTTTTCTCTTTCTTTACTTTCTTCTTCCTTTTACTCTCTTTCCGCTTCCTACAATTCTATTCCCTTTTTCTTTCTTGCTCTCTTTTGCTTGCTTTCCGTTCTTCTCTTTCTTTGATTTAAGCATCACCAATACCACTGCTCTCTATTTCTTTTTCTTTTTCCATACTTCTTTCTTTTTAACTCCCTTTTCTCTCTCTCTCTCCCTTTCTCATCCTCCACCATTTTTCTCACTCCTTCTTTTTCCTTGTTTACGTTTTCTCCCTTTTTTTATTCACCTCTTTCTCCTCCTCCCATTCATTTTCTTTATCAGCCGACTTCGCTTTTCTTTCGTCATCTTTATCACAGGTTCATTTTACTACGTCTCTCTACTCCTCCTATCACCACTTCTTGTTTAATATTTCCCTCCCTCCACCTCGCTTCCACCTCTCTCCTCCCACCTCGTTTTTTCTCTCCTCCCATCTCTTTTTCTACCTCTCTCCTTTCACTTTTCCTATCGCTATCCTCCCACTTCCTTTCCTACCTCTATCCTCATACCTCGTTTCTCACTTCTCTCTTCCTTCTTTTCTACTTATATCCCCCTACATCGCTTCTTACTTCTCTCCTCCTATCTCCTTTCCTACCTCTATTCTCCTACCTCCTTTCGTACCTCTCTCCTCCTACCTCGCTTCTTACTTCTCTCCTCCTATCTCCTTTCCTACCTCTATTCTCTTACCGCCTTTCGTACCTCTCTCCTCCCACCTCGTTTACTACTTATATCCTCCTACCTCGTTTCCTCCCTCTCTCCTCCTACCTCGCTTCGTACTTCTCTCCTCCTATCTCCTTTCCTAAAACTATTCTCCTACCTCTTTTCGTACCTCTCTCCTTCGACCTCATTTTCTATCCTCTTCCCCCTCCTTCCCCTCAAGTACTACCGGCATGTCTGCATCAGCTTTCATAAAATAGGAGTTTAATTTAAAGCCTAAACACTTTTATCTAACAAGATTTCTTTCGCTTCTTTTGTGTTTAGAAAGTGTTGGGAAGGGTGGTTTAGATGACAAGGGCAAGGACGAAGCCTGGGTGTGTGGGTTGGGGATGCATCACGTCTGGGTCAAGGACGACAATGACTTTATGAGCAAAAAAAAAAAAAAATATGCAAGTCAAGCAAGATGTCACAGTAACCTCGAAATTTTTTCTTTTCTTTTCTTTTTTTTTTTTTTTTTTTTTTTTTTTTGACAGGATATTGTCTGGTGCGAACCCCTTGGGCAGAAAAAAATCTCTACCTGGCTGCGTGCATACGAAAAGCTGCTTTCGTGCGAGGAAAAAGTAGATAAATGAACTGAGCAGGAGAAAGTGAAGGAAAGAAATTGTATAAGGTAGAAAGAATAAAAGAGAAAAAGAGGAGGTATTTAAGAAAAAGAAAGAAAGAAAGAAAGAAAGAAGAAGAAGAAGAAGAAGAAGAAGAAGAAGAAAAAGAGGTATTTAAGAAAAAGAGGTATTTAAGAAAAAGAAAAAGAGTTAGAAGGAGAAAAATAAGAAGAAGAAGAAGAAGAAGAAGAAGAAGAAGAAGAAGAAGAAGAAGAAGAAGAAGAAGAAGAAGAAGATCTGTGAAAGTGAAAGAGAGAAAAGCGGTGAGAAAGAGAGAGAGAGAGCGAGGGGAAAAGAAAGAAAGCAAAAAAGGGAGATGATAATAATGACAGTGACTAAATCAGAAGAGGGAGAAAAACAAACGAAAGAAAGAAACAAAGAAAGTGAGAGAGTGTAAAATAATGAATTGCAGAGTAAGAGAGAAAAAAAAAAGTGAAAAGAGATGAAGAAAGAAATAAAAGAGAAAGAAAGAAAGACGAAGACAAGAAATGAGAGGAAGAAGGAGCTGAGGGGAGACGAGAAAGGTATAAGGTCAATAAAAGAGAGAGAGAAGGAGAGAGAGGGGGGAGGAAGCAAAAAAGGAAGCGAGATAAGATGTAAGAAAAAGAATGAATAAAAAAAGAGGGAATGATGCAAAAAAGAGATATTAGAAAAAAGATTGAATGAGACAGAGAGTAGTGTAAGAGAGAGAGAGAGAGAGAGAGAGAGAGAGAGAGAGAGAGATAATGAAAAGACTAAGATAGATAGATAGATAGATAGATAGATAATGAAGAGACAGAGATAGATAATAAAGAGACTGATATATATATATATATATATATATATATATATATAGATATAGATAGATAATGAAGAGACAGGGATAGATACATAATGAAGAGACACACACACACACACACACACACACACACACACACACACATATATATATATATATATATATATATATATAGATAGATAGATAGAAAATGAAGAGACGGAGATAGATAGAAAATAATGAAGATATATATATATATATATGTATATATATATATATATATATATATATATATATATATATAGATAGATAGATAGATAGATAGTGAAGACACTTAGAAAGAAAGAAAAAAAGAAAGAAAGAAAGAGATAGAAATATTCAGCATTTATTGACCAAACAGTTCGTGTTACTGCCAGTTGATATTTATAAAATCTTTTTCTTGAAATAGTTTTTCAGGTAATTCGACTTCTCAAGTTGACTAAATTCTATTATCGATGGTTATTTCCTTGCAAATATTTTCTTTATGCTAATGTAGAAAGCCATTATTTTCACTTCTAGTTACACTGATACACTTTCTTGTTCTTGATACTTAAAATGACCTGCTTTTTGTTATTAGGTTTTGTGATATTGGAATGCTAATCTATACAGTCTGATAAAGTATCATCTTTGAAACTGTTAATGGGATCCACCCTTTTCTGATATAAATGGACTCGTCCTGCTGCCATAAAATAGCCACAGTCACTCAGAGATGAGAGGGGAGGAACAGGGTGGAGGAACAGAGTGGAAAGTACATAGACACTGTGATTGAGTTGACGTTAGAAGTCAGTTACAGGGACGTCCGACTCTAAGGAAGTTTGCTTCGAGACTGTATATAGCGATCTTTGATTAATACTAACCGGCTTTCTTGGATTTTACTAACAGATTTACCTTTTCTATTTTGTGTAAATACATTTAATTTCTTAGCTTAAACACTTGAGTTTGTCATTTATTGGAGACCGATTTTTCACGCGAAATCCACAACAGAAACATAATAATTTTTGGTTTTAAGCCATTTTTAATTCTTAATTCTGAGAAAACGACCAGAAAGTGATGGCTCCATAGCTCTGCCAAATTAGATATCAGTTGCAATAAAAACTTACTAAAGAAAGTATACACCAATATAAAGCCGTCGTGGGTAAGACGATAAACTACATCCGACCTCAACGCCTCTGATCATGAGGTTTTGAGGAGTTTGGAACCACCTCTTAATTGCTGGGTATCCTGGGTCCGCCTTTACCCGGCGTGGTAGCACCTTTTAGGGTTCCAGCTATGGGCAAATAGTCCATCCCCAAACTGGGGTCAAAACACTATGAACGTGTAAAAATAGGTTCTATACCAGTAATACATTTTTTTGAGGAAAAATTATTACCATAATAATACATTACTACCAGCAATACATTTTTGAAGAAAAAAAAACCCCAACAATACATTTTTGAGGAAGAAATATTGCCAGCAAGAAATATCTTGTCGGCATTAATAACCCATTGAAGTACTGATATGACGTAAAACAAAATGAACCAAACCAGACTCTCGGCAAAAACCCTCTTTACAAAAATATGTTAATAAAGCCTGATCTACAAAATGATTTCTTATCAAAACAATACATATTCTATTCGCACGAACCTATCTTTAAAATCTTGTCGGCATTAAGTAACCCATTGAGGTGTTGATATGCCGTAAAACAAACGAAACAAAACTGACCAATATAAAGAGGATTGATTTTTTAACAACATTAATGATGTTTTTAATCAAGACTTTTTTCTTTAAATTTCTACAAGAGCAAAGTGCCGTAAAGCAAAGCCGAAACTGAAGTTGGTTCCGTGAGTCGTGCAAGACAATTTTTCTAAAATCTATCTTAGATATTTATAAGTCTATCATTCGTCCTTGCTGCCACATCTGATCTGATACTTTCGCTATATATTTAGAGATTCTTCATAAAATACAAAGAAGAATCTGCAATGTTATTGGGCCTGATCTGACCTCTCTGTTTCAGTCACTTTCCCACTGTTTTGATGTAGCTTCCCTGTGCCATTTCTATAAATACTTTCATGGTATTTGTTCTGAGGAACTTTCCTCCTTAGTACTTATGAATTTAAGCACAGTACTAGAGTGGTGGTTTGGTCTCATCATTTTACAGTTGAAATGGCTAGATGTAACCGTAAGTTCTATGCTAGCATTTTCTTCTATCATACTTCTCGCTTGCTGAACTCTCTCCCGGCTTCTTACTTCCCTGTCAACTTTAATCTTCAAAACTTTAGGTGTAATGTCAATTGTTATCTTCTTAATTATTGTTCTTTCTTTAATAGTGTTTTTTTTTTCTTATATTAGCTAACAATCAGTAACTCCCTTGCGCCTTAGTGGCTTTATTGCCTGAGGTGAAATGATTTGAGTCCAGTTCTGAGCGTGACTTGCACTACTACGCGGCCGAAAATAAAGAACTAGTCTAGTTGTCAGGTTTGTTTTATAGCATTTTACGGTGCTGGGCTCAAGTATCTCCAGCGAAAACTATCCCCCTGTTCAATTTCCTTTGCTGAAGAAGAAAGACAGAAAAAGGAAAAATGCAATTTGGCGGGAATAAGAAAACAGAGAAAAAGAAAGAGAGAGAAGAGAGAGAGAGAAAGATAGAAAGACAGAGAGAAAGAGAGAAAGAGAGAAAGAGAGATAGAAAGACAGAGAGAAAGAAAAGAGAACGAGAGAGGGAAGAGAGAGAAACAGAGATAAGAGAGAGATAAAGAAAGAGAGAAAGAGAGAGAAGACAAAGAGGGAGAAAAGAGAGATAGAAAGACAGAGAGAAAGAGAAACGGAGAAAGATAGAAACACAGAGAGAAAGAGAGAGAAAAGACAAAGAGAGAGAAAAGAGAAAGATAGAGAGAAAGAGAGAGAGAAGAGAGAGAGAGAAGAGAGAGAGAAAGAGAGAAGGAAAGATAGAAAGACAGAGAGAAAGAGAGAGAGAGAAAACAAAAAGACAGAAAAGAGAACGAGAGAGAGAAGAGAGAAACAGAGATAAGAGAGAGAAAGAGAGAGAGAGAGAGAAGATAAAGAGAGAGAAAAGAGAAAGAGAGAGAGAACAGAGAGAAACAGAGAGATAAAGAAAGATAGAAAGACAGAGAGAAAGAGAGAGAGAAAAGAAAGAGAGAGAAAAGAGAAAGAGAAAGAAAAACGAAAGAAAGAGAGAGAGAAAGAGAGAGAGAAAGAGAGAGAGAGAAAGACAGTGAGAAAGTGAGAGAGAAGACAAAGAGTGAGAAACAGAGAAAGAGAGAGAGAAGAGAGAGAAACAGCGAGAAGAGAGAGAAACAGAGAGAAGAGAGAGAGAAAGAAAGACAGAGAGAAAGACAGAGAGAAGACAAAGAGAGAGAAAAGAGAGAGAAACAGAGAGAAGAGAGAGAGAAAAAGAGAGAGAGAAAGAAAGGAAGCAAGAAAGAGAGAGGAGAAAGAGAGAGAGAAAGAGAAAAGAAAGAGATAGAGAGAGCAGAGAAAGTGAGAAAGAGAAAGAGAGAGAGAGAGAGAGAGAGAAGATAGACAGACAGACAGACAGACAGACGATTAGTGAAAGCGAAGAGACACTTCACAAAGATGTCCTGGTATTATTGATGTCATGAAATCTTTGAAGTTTTCGAAAGAGGATTTCCTGCTGGAATTGCTACAGACGTTGTGGAATCCATTATTTTACCATATTGTAAAATTCTGCCAAAAGATTAATTGAATAGCACAATAAAAGAAAAAAAAAAAGATCAATATTCCTTGTACGATTAAAAGAACATATTGTAAGTTTCCTGAATGTTTTTGGAGCTTTTCGTGAAATTAAATTCCACCTTATTGTGGTAAGGAGTGTCTCAAAGGCGATATTCAGCCGAGAAGAATAAGAAAAATGAAAGAATTTTTAAAGAAAACGATTACATTAGTCTTTTTCCTTTTATTCAACTTTGACAGAAGGACAGGCGTCTCTCAGGGGGTCACCTCTCGGGCCAATCTTCTTCCTGATTCACATGAATGATCTGCCTAAGAATATACCCAGTTCATTTGTAAAGATCTATGCCGATTATAGGACGATATACGGGCGCACCTCTACATCTCTTGATGATCAGCAATTGGCGACTGATCTCTCTGCCGATCTAGCACTAACTGGATGCTCACATTCAATGCGTCGAAAACCAATCTAGTTACATTCCATCACTGCCGATCGGACCCCGCAAGTCACGATGAACGGATTTTCCCTCGGGAGGCTCCGTGCCTTGAGAAACTATTGAGCCTTCACACCTGACCTCAAGTGGAACTCGTACACAGATGAAGATCACTAAAGATGCAGGTTAAATGGTCGGCTCCCTGTACCGCTGTACGACGTATTCATATACAAACAACCCTTTTAGAAAAA
>OZ010614.1:6584818-6644818 GCA_963932145.1 Acanthosepion lycidas | reverse complement strand
ACGATATTTTTCCTGTTTCTTAATACTTTGCTTAGATTTTAGGAAGCCACTTTCGCTATCACTGCCGACACTGGAGTTTGAACACAGATCACCAGTGAGCAAACGCAGGCGATCCCATTTTGAATAAGTAGATTGTATGATGGCAAAGGAAATGTATATAAGGGAATTAGCGTGGTGTCTAAACGATCTACACTACACTATCCTCTATTACTATACGAATCACTATTTCTATTCTATCCTCTATCTCTAGACTATACACTATACTATTTCTCTTTACTGATCACTACACGGATTATACGAACCAATCCTAAAAATCATGTCGGTGTTAAAAACACCTATTGAGGTACTGATATGCCGTAAAGCAAAATAAACCAAACGTAACCTATTCTGTTACTATAGTCCACAGAGATCACTTTTTCCTGGCAATACCAACGTGATGTCTCTCACCACAACAGTCGCCTCTTTGTGTCGGCTCATAACAAGGGCAAACGTTTCCTGAAAAATGCTAAGTTGTTCGCTGATAGCCCGAGTATTATATAGGAATAAAGTGTCGCTGCCGACACTGCAGTTTGAACACAGATCACCAGAGAGCAAACACAGTCGATCCCATTTTGAATGAGTAGATCACGAGATAGTAAAGGAAATGTATATATGGGAATTAGCGTGACGTCTAACTGGTCGTTATTTCTAGTCTATCCTCTATTACTATACGGATCAATATTCTCTATACTATTCACTATAATATTTCTCTATGTTGATCACTATACGGATTACTATTCAGTGGTTGCTATTCGAGTGAGACTTATCGAGCAAGTACTATTAGTGCGTGTGCTATTCAAAGGTGACTGACGCCAATATTGTTCAATAGTATTTTACTATAGTCGTATCTGCAATTACAAAGTCTCTACTACAACGAGCAATACGAAAATGACAACGCATATTTGTTAACATTACAAAAATGGCAACGAGTGTTCGTTGTCATAACAAAACCGAGATAGGCATAGCCTGTCACAAGTTAGGTTCTAGTAATTACCAATCGAATATGACTGTGGCTCCAATGAATCCTGTAATGACTTCTAATTCTCTCAGAATCACCTCATTCTACAATCTGCATAAGTCCGGTGAAAAGGCTCATCTTTGTCTTACACTGTTTATATTTTTGTATATTTACTGAATTCCTTTTCTGTATTTATGAAGGCGGTTTGCAGGTTGTATAGGTTCTGGATTATTTTAATAACCTTCTCAAATATATCATCGTCATGAATATGGCAATGAAGATGAGGATAATAGTCCCAAAAATGTAAATAATGAAAGTAATCATAATACCTCATCCCAGAGATATAGACAGATATATAGAGAAACACAGACATAAAGGCCGGAGCGTACAATGGTCGAAATGTTGTGAATATGGCAATGAAGATGAGGATAACAGTCTGAATAATGTAAATAATGCAAGTAATCATAATACCTCATCCCAGAGATATAGACAGATATATAGAGAAACACAGACATAAAGGCCGGAGCGTACAATGGTCGAAATGTTGTGAATATGGCAATGAAGATGAGGATAACAGTCTGAATAATGTAAATAATGCGAGTAATCATAATACCTCATCCCAGAGATATCGACAGATATATAGAGAAACACAGACATAAAGGCCGGAGCGTACAATGGTCGAAATGTTGTGAATATGGCAATGAAGATGAGGATAACAGTCTGAATAATGTAACTAATACAAGTAAATTGATTTCTTACAGAGAATACATATTCTATTAGGTTGGTGCAAAAATAATGACGTAATAATGTCGTTTTTTAACGTTAAAAAACGCGTCAAAAAACGACATTATTACGTCATTATTTTTGCACCAACCTAATATTTATACGAACTTATCCTAACGATCATGTCAACATTAAATAACCAACTGAGTTATTGATATATTGTTAAACAAAATAAACCAAAGCCAACCAAATTAGATATATCATAGCTAGCAGTTCCTATGGTTTTTTTGGGAGAAACCCGTACAAATAGAAAAGGCGAAAAAATAATACGGTAAAATGTGAAAAGGAGAGAAAGGACATTTTTGGCGTTCCTCAAATTATTCATATTTTCATATTCGTTCCGATCTCGGCATTCCGACATATTTTTTTATTTTGTTTTTTTTGTTTTGTTTTTTGTTGTTGCTTTTTCCGATTTCATGTATTGCACGCTGACAAGTTGATGCCTAATATGGGAAAGATTTGTCGAAGACTGATAGAAAAAGTACGACGAATTCCTGATGTGAAGAATTTAGGGAAAAGGAAAGACGCAGAGATGAAAAGAGACAGAAGAAGGGGGAGGAGGAGAAAAGAAGAATAAAATAATGAAGAGGAAGAAAATGATGAAGAAAAAGATGGAGATAGTGATGATGAAAAAGAAGATGATGTTGATGAACATTGAAGAAGAAGATGATAATGATGATGAAGAAGAAGATGAAGAAAAAGAAGATGATGATGATCGTAAAGCATATTGAAGAAGAAGATGATGATGATGATGATGAAGAAGATGAAGAAGAAGAAGAAGAAGAAGAAGAAGAAGAAAAAGATTATGAAGAAGAAGATAACGATGGTTAAGCATATTGAAGAAGAAGAAAGCGAAGATGAAGAAAGAGAAGAAGAAGAAGTAGAAGAATGTAAAGGACCAATGAGTAAAAATGTAAAAAAAAAAACACAATAAAACCATGAAAAATGAAAAGAATAAAAACAAGGAAAAAGAAGAAAAAACAGAAATTGATGAATGAAAAAGAAAGAATAAAAAATATATTGAAACAAAGAAAACAGAGAGAAGAGTCGAAAATTTTAAAACATAAATCATGACAAAGAAAAAGCAAAACTCGAGCGAGAAACAGAAGGAAAAATGAAAGCAAAATTATATTGAAGACAGAAACAACAGAATTAGTAAGATTTAAAGAAAAAGAAAATGAAAAGAAAGTTTAATAGAAAAAAAAAGAAAGAAATTAATGTAACAGGAGAAAGAAAGAAAGAAAGAAAGAAAGAAAGAAAGAAAGAAAAAGCATGAAAATAAAAATCAATAGACGGAGACTTCAAGAAAAGAAACGCGTTTGAAAAACGAAAGAAAAAGAAAGAAGGGATTAAAAAGAGAAATGAAGTAAAAAATGAGGAAAAAGAGAAAAGAAGGGAAAAAAGAGGAACATTAAAAGCAAGCATAAAAGAAAGAAAGAAAGAAAGAAAGAAAGAAAGAAAGAAAGAAAGAAAGACGCATCAAGATGAACATGACAAGTGACGGAGACGACAAGACAAGGCAAGAAAGAAAGAAAGAAAGAAAGAAAGAAAGAAAGAACAGAAAAGGTATAGCGGATGTTAAGATAAAATAGAAAAGAAAGAAAGAAAGAAAGAAAGAAAGAAAAAAAGAAACAAACAAAGAAAAAGGAAAGAAAGAAACAAAGAAACAAACAAAAACGCATCAAGACAGATGTAACAAGTGACGGAGACTACAAGATAAGAAAGGCTCGAAAAAAAGAAAGAAAGAAAGAAAGAAAGGCTCGAAAAAAAGAAAGAAAAAAAGAAAAAAAGAATGAAAGTAAGTAAGAAAGAAAGAAAGAAAGAAATTTAAGACTCATATAAAAGAAATTTAGAAATGATGAAAAAGAACGATGCAATGGAAAAGATATTTAAGATCAAAAGAAGAAAACCGTTACCATCACGAAAGACCGAAATCAATATCAACAGAAAAATGTAAATCCTTTAAGGACACAAAAACCGAAGCGATTAATATTCATAATTGTGATTAAAACGAAAGAGGACAGATTCAAAAGGAAAAATATTATGATGAATACGTGAGGGTGGTGGTGGTGATGGTGGTGGTGGTGATCGTGGTGGTGGTGGTTAAGAGAGAATCTTGAAGCAAATGTCAAGAACACCATCTCATTACTTTGACAGTGGAGAGCTTTTTTAGAAGGCTTTCGTTTTCTGAACTTGTACGATAGCTGACACACCGACTTAAAAAAAAAAAGTTGTTGTCATGCCCTAGCAAGTAATGCATAATCAGTAACTAAAAAGTTAACAAGCGAAAAATCAAAAATATCACACAAATCAACAAAAACTGCATCTTCCAGATCACGCACGTGTTTTACAATGTTTCCGTCTTTTCCCGGTGTAATTTTTCTCAGTTACAAACCTAGTGACCATTTCTAGCTATTTCGTCGATGTTAGCTAACGGATTACCCGTATTAATAAGGTTTTGTAGCTGGTGGGTGTAATTATTAAAAATATCTAGATTTACACGGTTAGATCCAATTATGGGCAGACTGGAATCTACAGCCTTGGTTGGCAACCAGGAAATCTTAGAATTCAAACCACTGGTCGTCTCGAAGAAAGGAACCGGCCTCTTTTACTTCGAGACGTACCAGAAATAATGGAGTCATCGGGCTTCGTATAATGTATGGAACAAGCGTAAGATTGGGACACGACATGGCACCGTGGCCTTCTCTAATTTTGGACCATTTGCCCATCGATGTATCCCCTACGTCACTTTAGATGACGTTGAAAACAAGGATAGTACACGGGTTATCAGATTATAAACTAATCATTTTATGTGATAATTTTTTTTTAAATAAATCGACCATTTTACATATGAGTTTGGTTTGGTTTGGTTGATTTTGTTTTACGGCATATCAACCTCAATGGTTTATGTAATCAAAACAAAAAAAATCTTTATTGCTGGTAATATGTTTTTCTTCAAAAATCTGGGAATAATCTACCTTGAAGAAATCTATAGCTGGTCATATTTTTTTCAAAGAATGTATAACTGTTTGTATTGCTGCTATTTTTTTTAAAGTATTGCTGATAATAATTTTTCCTTAAAAAATTATTGCTGGTAATATTTCTTTTATTATTACAAAGTATTAAAACCTATTTTTACAGAATTTTGGGTGTTAACTATTTGCCCATAGCTGGGACCCTAACAGGTGCTGCCACCCCGAGTCAAGGTGGGCCTGGGAACACCAGCAATTAAGAGGTGGTTCCACGCTCCTCAAAACATCAGAGGCCTTGCTGTTGGATGTAGTTTACCCAGGACGGTTACATGTGAGCAAGAATGAAAGTTAAAATGTCTAGGGCACATAATGAGGAAAAAGGGCTTGGAGAATTTGATATTCACGGGACAGATTAAAGGAAAGAAAACAACGCATGACCACCCCCACCCTAGCGAGCTTGAATAAATGGATGGCGGAAGAAAGTTCAGAAGAGATAACAAAAATTTATTAAGAGCTACAAAAAACAAGGAAATGTGGAGAGCCATGATCGCCAATGTCCTGAAGAGACACAGCACATAGAAAAAGAAGAATGAGCTTCAGTAAATGAATGGTGGGGAAGGTCTAGGAGAGATAACAAAAAAATAAAATTTATTAAGAGCTACAAAGTAATAGGAAATTGTGGAGAGCCATAATCTCCAATGTTCTGAAGGGACACAGCACATAGAAAAAGAAGAATGAGCTTGAGTAAATGAATGGTGGGACAAGGTTTAGGAGAGATAACAAAAAGATAAAATTTATTAAGAGCTACAAAGTAATAGGAAATTGTGGAGAGTCATGATCGTCAACGTCGTGAAGAAACTGAAGAACAGAAAAAGAATATATGACGGAATTATGGTGTAATAAAGAGTGACTTTGATTGAGGAAGCGGTGAGCTTTCATATTCCAGTCGTGCAAATACCCTTGGGAAAGATATGAATTCATCTGTTATGCCTCATGTACGTTTAAAATAGCAAAACCTTCGCGATCGGTTTCCAAGTACGCATCTACGCGGTCGACACTAATATTTCCTTCCGCCTCAATAGTAAATTTGGTAAAATTGACAAAACAAAACTGGCTGCTGATCCCGAAAAGGACCTCAAATCTGTGGTTAACTGGAGCAGGAAATGGCTTGTAAATTTTAATGCCTCCAAAACGAAACTTCTTTTACCCACCACAGAGAACTCTCCCTGCCTCCCATCACACCGGCTGGTTACCAACTGAGAGCGCCTTGTTACGCCTGCTTGGTCATACGCTGTCCGCTGACCTGAGGTGGAATAAATACATTGAATCAAAAGATTCATCTACCGCAAGGAAAATTGGTTCTCTGTGTCATGCCAGAAAGTTTTTCTCGTCTGTGTCCATCCTTCAAATCTATAAATCAGCCATCCGCCCTTACATGGAATACTTCTGTCATATATGGTCTGGTGCCCCCGCTGTGTGTCTCGACGTCCTCGACAAAATCCAGAGACGAATATGCAATGTAATAGGTCCTGATCTGGCATCTCGTCTACAGTCGCTTTCCAAAAGACGTGCCGTGGTTTCCCTCTGTCTCTTCTACAAGTATTTTCATGGCAACTGTTCCGACGAGCTACTTTCGCTGGTTCCCAGACTGCATGAATTTAAACAAGCCACCAGGCTGGCATTTCGGTCCCACCCTTTCACTGTCGAAACAGTTAAATATAACCGTCTCTTCTACTCAAAAAGCTTCTTCTTCTGCGCTTCCCGTCTGTGGAAATCTCTTCTCCCGATGACTATAATCTTCAAATATTCAAGTGTAATGTCAATCGACATTTGACACCCTTAGCTTGTTTCCTGTCTTTCTCTGTATCCTTTCCCCTAATTTGCCTCTTTGCTCTTGTTCTCAATCCTCTGTAACCCCTTGCGTGCTAGTGGCACTCCTGCCTTGCTTGGGGTGAATTGCTTTAAAAAACATTGGGGTCCTTGTGTGGTAACCGGTTGAGGAGAAGGAAAACTCTGAATTCAAAACCTCCAACTATGGGTTATATAGTCTCACCAACCCGCAATTGACCAAACCTGATGAGTACAGCTACAGCCCCTGAGAACATCATCAATCAGGGAGGAGTTTATCGAAGGTGTGAAGGTCCTGGATTTGGGGAGCTTTCGGTTACCCCGAGGAAAGAGAAGCGGAATATATGGGCAAACGATATATACATTTTTTTTTATATCTTGAACAATTTTCGGATAAAAAGTGAATAAAAAGTTACTTTTAAGCTCCTCCAATAATATACTTCATATTCAATGCAAAACAAAAGGCATATAAAATATTTCCAATTAGAAAATCCAACCTGTTTGACAAACTTAACGAATAAATTATATTGTTCGACCCACCAACTATGTCATAACTGCAACTGCAAAAATATTATCTAAGCTTAACATAAAATTTGTTACAACTATTTCTAAAACAATAAAAGATTTAATATAAAACAAAATAATAATGAGCTAAGACTTGAAAGAGGAACTTACTCTATTATCTATAATAATTACCACAAGTAATACAAAGGTGAAACTTCGAGGAATTTAAATAAAAGATTATATGACCACAAAAGGGATCTTTTACAAAATAAAACACTCAATGCAATAGTTGCTTACCGTAATGACCTTGGCCATAATTTTGATTTAAAAAATATTCCTCTAATTAAAACTAAAACAATTTGCTAAGGCGAAAATGTATAGAAAGTGCCTTAATCGCTAGATCATCCACAGTAAATTTACTTCTCGGTTCTTAGAACATTTCACTTTTTTTGGCAGATCTTCGATTATCCCAATGTGGTGTATTTAATAACATAAGCCATGAAAACACGAACAGAAAGAAAAAGAATCGACATGAAGTCGACTAGTTTATATAATTAAAACATATTTTCTTTAAAATTTAAAATTCTCAACGTGTGTAGTCGCATCAGCGTAAACAACACTTTAGTCTGATGAAGTCCTTGAAACGCGTTACATGAAAACTTCTACTTTGTCATATTTTTTCCCATAAAATAAGTAATATATCCCATAAACATAGTGATATGAAAATAAGTTTCTTTTATACGAAAATATTTTTTGGAATCAAGTCTCTTTTTTAAAACCATCCATTTTAATGAATTTTCATTAATGACATTTCCTGATGTCATCAGCTCTCAACTCAGTGCCTATGCTGGTGACACAACTATTTACTCTTGTTTTAATGGCAAGTATGGTCGGATCGATGAGGTCAAATTTGCAGTTGATCTCAAAAATGACCTACAATCTGTTGCTAACCGTGGTAAGGAATAGCTTGTTAATTTTAACGACTCCAAAACGAAACTTTTCTCCATTAATCATCTGTGAGAACCCTTTTTGCCTTTTATCGGCACGGCTGATTCTAACCCTCTAGAAGAGTGACTCCTTGCGCCTTCCCGAACTAATGCTGCAGTGGAAAGATTATATTACTGCTAGTAAAGTTAGTTCACTGTGTCGAACTAGACAATTTTGCTGGACAGAATCTATCTTGCATATTTCTAAATTTACCATTCATCTTAGCTTTGAATATTGCTGCCATATCCGGTCTTGCGCTCCAGTTATATATCTAGAGATTCTTGAAATAATCGAAAGAAGAATCTGCAATGTTACTGACCTGGCATCTCGTCTTCAGTCACTTTCCCACAACTGTAACATAGCTTCTCTGTGCCTTTTCTATAAATAATTTCATGGTGTTAAACTTTCCTCTATGGTACGTAGACTTTATGAATTTAAGTGCAGTACTAGATTGGCGGCAAGGTCTCATCATTTTACATCATTTTGAAACGGCTAGATAAAACCATTAGTTCTATGCAATCAGTTTCTTCTATCGCACTTCTCGCTTGTGGAATTATCTTCCGACTTCTTGCTTCCCAGTAAAGTTTCATGTTAAAAAATTGAAATACAACGTCGTCAGTCGTTATCTTCTGTCTTCTTAATTCTTGTTCTTTTATTGTCCTCTCTCGTTAATAATAGATTTTTCCCTCGTATTCTCTAAAACTCAGTAACCCCTTGCATCCTAGTGACTTTACTGCCTTGCTTGGGGTGAAATGATAAAAAAAGAATATAAAAACACAGTTCAAATGAATAAAACACCATTTTGAAAAGCGAAGAAGCTGAAAGAATAATTTATAGATATGTGTGTGCGATGGTGTGTGTTTGGAAGAGAAAATTTATGCCGTATTTATTTTAAGAACTTTCTTTACACCAGATGAGGTGATAAAGCATTCTGTTACTGCGTGCGCCTGCTCTTTGAGATCTTGTAACTGCTGATTTTATAAGGAACGCACGGACGTAGTAGTAAGCAAGAGAATAAAATACTTATACTTTTTTTTGACTAACTAGTTTTTCTTAAATATTTTATATTTGTAATATCTTGGATCTTTCTCCTGCGGTAATATTGACTTTTGATAGACAAGTAGAGCTGTGAGGAAGTCTGCAAAATTTCACAATGCAACTTTATATAGTTTCTAAGAGCCTGCAAGAAAGAAAAGGATGAATTCTTGTGGCAAGATTACTGATTTTCTGGTGAAGTTGATGAATAGCACAACAGGATCATTTCTGCTATTTAATATAACAGACATGAAAGATGGGAACAGAGAAAAAAGGGAAAAAGAAAGGATGTAAAAAAGAAAAAGAAACCTTCTAGATGAGACGGAAGATTGACATTGCAAAAAGGCAAGAGTTTAATAAACTGAAAAGAAGAAATAGCCGAGAAAAAAATTTAAAGAATATTATTCATCTTAACGAGTAACAGAAAAAAAAAAAAGAAAGTCAAGATGTTTCCGGTGATTTCATGTGTGTAATGGTTAAGGAGCATTAAGAATTAAATGTCAAGACATGCGTTGCATTAAGTCCACACTGTGCGTTTATTGCGTTCGCCCTGACACATCAATTTAAAAAAAAATTCTTGCTCTACCTAGCACCCTTCACCAAAGAAAACCCATCAACATTTTGAAAAAATGCAATATCCCTTCACGACGAAAGCAATCATGGCTCTCCATGGTTTTATTTATTGTTTTTGAATTGCATTCTTGGTAAAATGAAGTGCATTAACAATTTATCTATTACACTACCTGCACATCCAAGCTTGTATTCCCAAACGGTCACCCATCTAGGTACTAGACCAAGCTCAACGTTGCTTAACTTCGATAATCGTACGGGAACTGGTGTTTCAACATGATGTTGCCGGAAGCTATTATAAGTTACAATCACAAACTTACCAACCTACGTATTGATTTTTTACGGTTTATCAACCCTTTGTGGGTTATTTAAAGATAACACATATTTCGGATTGTGAGAATACTTCTTTTTTTACCAGTAGATATTTCATTAGCACTGTTTTTCTTGAGAATAACAATGATTTTTCCAGATACACGTCCTACTATTTAACCCATAACAGGGGCTACATATGTAAGAACAAATCGAGGAACGATATATAATAATAATAATATAATAATAATAATTCTTTTTTATAATAATAATTCTTTTTCTTTACCAGTAAATATTGCTTAACTTTTTTTTAGAATAGCAACGATTTTCCACATACAAGTAATACTATTTAGCCCATAACAGGGGGTTACATACGTAAGAACAAATTGAGGAACTATATCTAATAATATTTTTCAAACAAGTATTGTTAAAGTCAACCAATAAAGTTTGTTTATTTGATTAATTAATTTATTTATTTTGCAATTTTAGAATAAGGTGTCATGCAATTTTAGAATCAGGAGTCATACATCGGAATCAAAATTAGGGATAAACTGTCTCAAGTTTATGATTTGTTCTTTTTTTTTTTGTGTTTATATACTTTCAACCCTCTCATTTTTGAACCAAGAACTGGATGCAGTCAGTATAAAATATAGGTTATCTCCCCTTGGTTAAAAACACCTACTGACAGAAAAATGTGTCCATTTATCTAATAATAATGGGTAAAACCCCAAATTAGGCGCCAAATGGAATTTAGACGCCAATGCAGAGAGGCCCTGAAGATCACGAACGAAAAAGACGTGTTTTAGCCTACTCTAAACACAGGCGATACTGGCCACGAGCAAACCTGAATGATGCATGGACAAGCAGAGATCTGAAAAAAGATATGAGCAGCATCAGATAAGTGTTTCAACAAATTTCAAACACATGTATTTGGATTTCGCTCGCGATGCCATGACTTTTAACTGCTAAAAAAATACCTTTTTTTTTTAAACAATTCTATTTGTTCATTCTCGTTTTATAATGTATTTCTTATATAAAGAATGTTTTTTAAAGTGTTCAGTTGTCTCATATTTGTTTATCAGCCACGACTCAATTTGGGGAGCCGCTACATTTTCCACATTAGTGTTGTAGACAAGATTTTGTTGGCTACATCATGGCAATTTTTTGAACGTTACGATTCGAGTTATTACAAAGTGAAATCATGTGTAAAATGGTTACGAGGAGCTACACCACAACGGAAAAGCATACATGAAACATTTATACATATTATTATTTTGTGTGTATATTAAATATTTTATACGGACTTTATTTAATGTAGGTGGTTTCTTTGATACAATAATAGCAGCTAGGGATTTGTGATTCTCTTTTTTTCAGTGAGCCCGGCATGATGTATCAGTATTATCTATTAATAATTATCTTATGTTGATAGCTGCATGTGTGTGTGTGTGTGTGTGTGTGTGCGCGCGCTCGCGCGTGTGTATGTGTGTGTGATTTTATCGATAATATACACTTATATTTTATCAGATTTTAATCAGTATGGTGTTGCCTTGAAGCTAAAAATATAATCGAAATTAAATTGGAACGAATGTGATTTCCATACGGCTGTTTAAAAAAATCCCTCCTTTTTTTATTATCATACCGTCGATTTCGTTCATGAGACGCCAAATTTCTCCCATCAATTTCTCATCTTCCGGAAGATTTTCCTTGGAATAAGAATATGGAAGTAGCCGAATTGGACACGCCTACGCAGTTTCTTTCTTTCTTTCTTTCTTTCTTTCTTTCTTTCTCAGTCTGTTTATATCTATGTATATCTCTGTGTGTGTGTGTGTATATATATATATATATATATATATATATATATATATATATATATATATATATATAACATAAAACATTAGGCAGCATATAATTTACATACAAAGAAATAATCACACATAGAATCAATCAGAAATTACAAAGAAATAATCACACAGAATCAATCAGAAATTATTTCTGATTGATTCTATGTGTGATTATTTCTTTGTATATATATATATATATATATACATATATATATATATATATATATATATATATATATATATATATATCACGGCCTGCTCATCTCTCTCTCTCTCTGTCTATTCGTATCTCTGTCACTCTCTATCTCAATTCACACACACACACACACACACACACACGTGAATCTAAGATCACTCTACCTACAACCACAACCGGTGTAACTTAAATTCTTACACTTCCACTCAAAACATTCTCAATCAACTTACGAACGCGGCTAGATATAAGTAAGAATGCTATCTAGACGCACTGACGCGCACACAAACAAGCACAAACATTATCAGCCAACTAGAATTGCGATACAGAGACACGCATTAATTCATTATGTACAATTCTTATACCCATAAAACGAATCCATTCAGTAACCCTCTACCTTGAGTATCTCTTGGGCCTTGCATCAAGTGAACAAAAATCTTGGCATAATTAATTTTGGATGTTATTTACATTATTTAACAACAATAATAATAATAATAATAATAATAATAATAATAATAATAATAATAATAATAAGCAAACGCTTACTCCGTATTATTGTAGACTGCGCGTCAACATGTGATATTGTTCTTATGCTAACTTTATGAACCTCCTCTTCCAGGCTGGCTCAAGGCATGTTTGAAGATTTTCCTGCCGTAGGTTGCCACCCAAGGCTATAGGACCCAGTCTGTCCTGCTATTCAACCCATAGCTGGGAGGAGAAGAAATAAAGTCAGTCAAGTGCCATATGTGATACACGTTTGGGTGATCATGTCTCTTTCGATTCATGACTGACGAGGCAGAAGATTTTCCTCAGAATAGGTTGATGTTTCTTTCTGTCGTAGACTGGTGGCGAACCAAGCCTATAGGACCCAGTCTGTCCTGCTACTCAACCCATAGCTTGAGGGAGAAGAGATGGATTCATAACTTTCCCAAGGGCATTTGCGCACAAATGAATGCAACGAACTCGACTGGAATTCGAACTCTGCTTTCCGATTTCTCATCTCAAGCCGATATCCAAAATTCTGTTTCCATGCGACCGGTTCCCGTATGACCACCGAAGTTAAGTAACGTCGAACCTGGTCATTACATAGATGAGAGGACGCTTGAGAATACTAGGGTTGTAAGCTTGTGTGTGCGGGTGGTGCAATGGATAACGATTCGGAATTGTTAATCGGAGAGTCGAGTTCCATTTCGAGTCCGGGTTCGTTATATCATTTGCACGCAAATACCCTTGGGAAAGTTATTATTTCACTTCTTCCCCTCCCAGCTACGACTTAATTAGTAAGACTTGTATCAATACATCGTTATTATCTCAAATAATCCTTTCAATCTGAAATTTTTTTCTGTCTTTAAATAACCTACAAAGGGTTGATAATTCGTAAAAAACGAATCAATCAATGAAATGCTGATTAGCTACACAGGAATGTCTTTGAGATTTATTTACATTCTTTGGAATTAAAATATATAGAAACCATCGTGGCCACAAAGTGAGGGATCGGTTTATATATTGATTGTAATATATAATTGATCCCCCACTTTATTTTCACATTATAATTTCTTGTTTGCTGATAAGCCGCAGAAAACGAACCAATCAAACAATGAAATACTGATTAGCTACACAGGCATGTCTTTTAGATTTATTTACATTCTTTTGAATAGAAATGTATAGAAACTACACTGGACACAAAGTGAGGGATCCGTTTATATATTGGTTGTAATATAAAATTGATCCCCCACTTTATATACACGTAACAATTTCTTATGTGTTCATCAAATTCTAATTAGGCATCAATCGTTCTCTTCTCTATCTTTGTCGTAATTAGATTTGTATTACTAAACCATTACTATCAAAAATGAAATAAAAATTCATCGAATCTAAAATCTTTTCTGGCTTTAAATAATATGCAAAGGGTTGATAAGCTGAAAAAAACAACTCAATGTTTTCATTGGATAATAAATTAGCGGATTAGGGCGTTGTTTTTTGCATGGGAAGAGAACAATCGATTAAATTAAATTAAATCAATTAAATAAAGTGTTTAGTTTGAAATTCCCTGAAAGTTTGGTTTGGTTTAGTCTGTTTTGTTTTACGGTATATCAACCTCAATGGTTTATTTAATGCCGACAAGATTTTTATTGCTGGTAATATTTTTCCAAAAATGTAATGCTGATAATATTTATTTTCTTCAAAATGTCGAGATTTATTGTAAATAAAATACAATTTTGGCACAAGAACTAAAAGGGACAAAGGATTGAGGCTGGTCGTCACTTTCTATCTTATACCTAGCTAATCCGATTCACGGCCCATCCACTCGTCACAATTTGCACATACACTGGAACTCATCTATCATCATTCAATTCTACATATACCACAATACCGCATACATGCAGGGGACCTACAAAAACACTCCATAACATAAAAATTTAATGAGCATAAAAATGTATATATAAACATCTATATATAAAAATCTGTAAATGATACGCGATGGATGGGGGGAGGATGAACCTCAAAAACAAACTAAAAATATTAAAAAAACAAACAAACAAAGAGGAGATAACTGATGTTAGTTGGACCCGTCAAACCCTCAAAAGATTTAAAAAAGGCCGCTGTATTGTGTCTTTAGAGAAAATCAAGAGGCTCTCCCGCAAAGTCTCCCTAAGGGGGACTTAGCAAGAAAGGATAAAATAAATACGGCCATAGGGAAAGGGAAAAATGATGTCTGAATTTTTGTAATTAAAACTAAAATTTAAGCATAAGAAGTAATATTTAATTTTCGTAATATATTTTTTGTAATTAAGAAAATATCCATGGAAGTTCTTAGTGCTAACTGAAGGTGTCTTGACTTTATTAATATTTTAAAAGAAATTAAAATTTTGTCGTTCCCAAATCAGCTCGAAAGTGTTAATGAAACTGACGCCGATAAACTGTGAACTCTCTGCCATGACTACGATATCGTCGTGTCTTGATACAGAAGGTTCAAGGGCATCGTAACAGCATTTGGACTTTGGAGATCGGATATTTTCCGACTGTTTCAGCTTCGGTGACAAGGCACCGTTTAACAGAAATTTAAAAATCCAACGCAGACGTCAGCCATTGTCTGTGACGTCATGGGGATCGTGACGTCAATGTCGGTTTGTGACGTCAGCGCCTTGAGCGTCATTCGGCAGAGGATATCCGAATTTCATTTTCTATCATTTTTTTCTCTTTGAATGTAGACTACATGCCTGGATGGCCTGAAGGCTTTCGAAGAGAATAAAATTACGCAGAAGCAAAAGAAGAAAGAAAGTTTTCTACAAGATTAGTACCTTTTTTTTTTTCACTTTTTTTTTCGTTACTTTTTGCTTTCTTTTTCTTTTTGCTTTTTTTCTTTTTAATTTCCTTTTGATTTCTTTTTTTTATATTTCTTTCTTTTTGATTTCATTTATTTATTTTTGAATTTCTTTCTTTTTTTATTTTATTTCTTTTATTTTTATTTTATTTATTTATTTTCTTTATTAATTTCGATCTTTCTTCCGGTTTTTTTGTTCGATTTCCTCCTCTTAGCTTTCTTTCTTGACGTCATTATTTTTGCACCAACCTAATACCTTCTTATGTTTTGATTCTTTCTTTCTTTCTTTATCTTTATTCTCTTTTTGATTCTTTCTTTCTTTGTTTTTATTTTTTGATTTCCCTCTTTATTTCCTTCTTTTTCGTTTTCTTTCTTTCACTCTTTCTGTCTTTATTCTCTTTTTGATTCTTTCTTTCTTTCTTTCTTTTTCAATGCCTCCCAATTTTTCTTTATTTGTCTTTTTCACTTTTTTTATTGTGCTTCTTATTGTTTTTATTTTAGTTGCCTTCTTTCATTGATTTCTTTCTTTCTTTCTTTCTTTTTCGATTTCTTTCTTTCTTCGCTTAAGCGATTTCGTTGTGGAGGGGGGGAGCAAGTCTCCCTGAAATATTCACAACTTCCCCGTGTATCCTCACCAACACAAACACTTTACCTTGTCAATGTCTATAAAATGATTTTTACAGACCCTAGATTCCAAAGGTAATATCTATATCTACAAACTATTTACATCACTATCTGTCTATATCTCTGAGATGAGGTATTATGAGCATTTACATCATTCAGACTGTTATCTTCATTGCTATATTCACAACGTTTCGGTCGTTGTACGCTTCGGCCTTCTTCAGGTGATTGAAATTTCGACCGAACCCTTTATTTCGTCCACCGGGGTAGATTGTTCTAGTTTCACGTGCCATGCCTCTCAGTTATTTCCCTTAACTTAACTCTCCAAGTTTTTTTTTTGTTTTTTTTCTTTGCTTCACCACTGCTGTAATCTGGTATTGAACTCACAACTCTTTGGATTTAGTCACTGGATCTAACCAACATCTTTATCTACTGGGCCATGTGTCCTTGAGGAAATAAAGGGTTCGATCAAAATTCCAATCACCTGAAGAAAGCCGAACCGTACAATGGCCGAAACGTTGTGAATATGACAATAAAGATGAGGATAACTGTCCGAATAATGTAAATAATTACTTACATTATACTAAGTTTATTTATATTATTTATTTATTTATACATTATAAATAATACTTACATTATACTTCATATTATTATTATTATTATTATTATTATTATTATTATTATTATTATTATTATTATTATATTTATATCGTATCATTATCAATGCTATTTGACGACACCTTTTTTTAAGACGTTACGATGGCAGATATAAATTTTGATAATTTTGAGGTATTGTTTTAAAGTGGGCATCGATAACTTGTCCCTTTGAAATAAATCCCTAAACGGATTGACCCTCATTTACCTAGGTAGGAAGGCTTGGGGAATGTGACACTCACAGGACATATCGAAGGCAAAATGGACAGTGGGAATCGTTATTTTTCATAAATTATAAAATAGATACATAAATAAATTGAAATAATTCCAATTTTCTTCCGGCAATATCGAAGAGAAATTTAAGAGAAAATTAAAAAATAATATATTTTTTAAAAGTAGAAACTTTTTTTCAATTTACAAGTTTTCGCAGTAGTAAAACAATGCAATGTTTTATTATGTTTTTTTTTTGTTTAGATATTTGAAGTTTTATTAAGCAACTATGAATTAAAAGTATAACATTTATGTTAGTAGAAGTGAAATTAATTTTATTCTTAGTCTACTATTTTGCTATTAAAAACTTTAATTACGTAAAACAAAATAATTTAAAATGACATTGCGTTTTTTTACATTGTTAAAAGAAAAAAAAACGAATTGTGTTTCTGTTAACATAGCATTTAATTTATGACTTCTCATTTTTCGAATTGAAATAAATATTCAAAAATATTGACAAATTATGAATTAAATGTACAAAATGTGTTTTTGCTTTTCTTTTTAAATAAAACACACGGTATATATAAACACAAACAACATCGTAAAAAGTTTTTAAAGTTTTCCCAATTTATAAAAGAAATACACTTCAGTTTTTTTGTTTTTTTTTACATATTTAAATATAAATAAATACAATTGTACTTTTATTACATAATTTATCAGTGGTGAGTTATAAATACCACGTTAACAGAAACACATAAAAAAACCCTGACATCATACGGATATCAGATTCTGAGTAATGGATAAAAATATGAAAGACTAGCAGTAGAGCCCGGCGTTGCCCGGTGATGTAACAGTAAGAGATAGATCAAGTATCGACCATCATAAAGACTGAAAAATAAAATTGACAAAGATTATTGTTTACGGTTGATGGACATGCATGTCTTAATTAGTTTTTTTTTTTGTTTTTTTTTTGTTTTTTTACGAATTGTTTTCAATCGTTATGAGTCTACCGATTGAATAGAATTTTATTATAAACAATTGTCTTGTAAATGGAATTTTTAAAGCATTCTGAATGTAAAAATAAAGAAAAAAGTGTGCAAGACAATAAGAAACACTGCCTGACAAAAAAAAGTGAAGTTTTGTTGAAATCGGTTGAAAAATGTAGAAAATCCGATCCCATATATAAACAAACACACACACACACACACACAACCTGGTTTTTATAATAAGTATAACTCGATATGAGTTGTCCCCCTTTCATTCTCACGACAGCGATGCATCTTAATCGTGTTTTCAAATGGATTTCATGCAAAAACAATTGTGTTTTTCCAATTTTGGGCGCTGTCAGAACCACGGCAAGGTAATTTTACGTAGTCCTGTGAAGTTTTGTTGAAATCGGTTGAAAAATGTAGGAAATCCGATCCAATATTTAAACGTACACACACACACACACACACACACACACACACACAATCACAAAATCACAATCACAATCTGCGTTTTATAATAAGTAAAATTAATGGCTGTACGAATAATTTCCTCGTTGGTTGTATATATCTTCAGGGTGCGATGGGTAAATTGTCGCTATTTCACGCTTTTAATTTTGCTCATGTGTGTTGTTTTTTTGTTTTTTTTGTCGACTGTATAGTATAGTTGTATAATAGTCAGTGCCTTGGGTCAAGAGAGTGGCTGCGCAGAGACCCTATGTCTGGCAACAGGACTCTGTACCATACCACACAAGCAGGAGAACCCATTCATGGCTGTCAGACTTTCTGCAAATACATCACCCCTTACCTCTGGCAACCTAACTCCCCAGACTGCCCCCACCCCCCGGTGATTATTATGTGTGAGGGTCAGTTGAACAACAGACCAACAAAACTCCTTGTAACACCAAAGATGAAGTGAAGGCAAGGATTATGGCAGCATTCACCAACTTAAATAAGGAGATCGTCCAGAAGAGTTGCAGGAGATTCCGAAGTTGTCTGCAGGCCGTGTTTGAAGCCAATGGCGATTTGATTAAATAAATTTACTCTTTAATATTTCAAGATATTTTTGTGTAATTTTGGTAAATATATCTGTTAAAATGAGATGTCAGTTTTATTTAATTTTGCGTCATTTAGACAACAATTTATCCATCACACTATCTATCTATCTATCTATCTATCTATCTATCTATCTATCTATCTATCTATCTATCTATTCCAGCCTTTGCATATATCTATCTATCTATCTATCTATCTATTCTTGTGGAATTTCTTCTCACGTATTGAAATTTTATTTCAGATTAGATACCCCCTTTGAGATGGAATGCCAAGTGGATAAGAATGAAACATTGTTATGCAAATGGTTAATCTCTCAAAGATTGTCAGAGAACATTTGAGAATGGAATTAAGCGAACCTAATTTTTTAAAAACGTTACTGAAGCCTAAACTCGGGCATGTCATTCAGGAAGCCAAACTTGAAAACATGGAATCATCGAGAAATCCCAACTGTAAAAAAATGCATAAGATTCGAGTTGTTTAAAAAAATACTTTTGAAATATCAGAATAAATAATGTGGAATGACGATATTGAAATAATTGCTCGGTCCCCTGTTAGAAAAGTTGATTCACTGTGTTGTGCGGGACAATTCTTGTCACCAGAATCCCGCTTGGACGTTTATAAATTCGTCAATAATTATTTCCATTATTCGGACTATTGTCCTCATCTTTGTCGCCATATTTATTACAACGTTTCGGCTGTTGTACGCTCCGGTGTTTGGAATGTCGAACTGAACCCTTTATTTCGCTCACCGGGGTAGACTGTTCTAGTTCCACGTGCCATGTTTAATGGATGTCAGTTATCAGTTATCTCCTGTTAATTTCCCTCTGAAAGTTCTTCACTGCCTTAACCGGGTATTGAACTCACATTCCTGTCACTGGATCTAAGCAACGCCTTTATCCAGTGTTTGACATTCCAACCAACTGAAGAAAACCGGAGCATACAACGGCTGAGACGTTGTGATAAATATGGCGAGAAAGATGAGGACAACAGTCCAAATAATGTAAATAGTGTACATAATACCTCATCTCAGAAATATCGACAGATACTGAAGGGCCGAAACGTTGTAATAAATATGGCGACAAAAATGAGGACAATAGTTCGAATAATGTAAATAATGTACATAATACCTCATCTCAGAAATATCGACAGATACTGAAGGGCCGAAACGTTGTAATAAATATGGCGACAAAGATGAGGACAATAGTCCGAATAATGTAAATAATGTACATAATACCTCATCTCAGAAATATAGACAGATACTGAAGGGCTGAAACGATGTGATAAATATGGTGACAAAGATGAGGACAATAGTCCGAATAATGTAAATAATGTGCATAATACATCATCTCAGAAATATAGACATCGTCAATACATATGAATATTGCAGCTCCCCCTAGTCTGGTGCTTCTTCTATACATTTCGAGATTCTTGACAAAATCCAAAGAAGAATCTGTAATGATATCAGTCTTGATCTGGCATCTCGGCTTTATTTACATTCTCATCACCATACCTTGGATTGTGTGTTTTCTATAAATATTTTCATAGCAGTTGTTCTGATGATCTTTCCTCTTTGGTTTCTCGACTTCTTGAATTTAACCATAGTGCTTGATTGGCAGGTAGGTCTCGTTATTTTACCGTTGAAATAGCTAGATGTAGCCGTAAGTTCTATTCTAATATATTCTTCTTCTGCACTTCTCGCCCATAGAATTTTCTTCCGGTTTCTTGCTTTCCTGTCAACTGCCATCTTTAAAACTTTAAATGCAACATCAGTCGCCATCTTCTGGCTTCTTGATGCCTGTTCTTTTATTGTCATTTCTTTCTCGTTTTATTTCACTCTGAGTAACAGTTTGCGTCTTAGTGACGTTATCTCCTTGGTTGGAGTGAAAATTTAAAAAAATGGTTATCGGTAATGTTCTGGTATGATCTACAAGACGCTTTGACCGGCCATTCGCAACATACAGTAAACGGGCGAAGACTCCGCATGCTAACCCGAAGACCTAGCAAGGGCAATGAGATAAACGTGGGGATCCGTACACAATCGACACGCCCTGATGATGATGATGATAATGATGTTGATGATCTATGAATGAAATTATCGACAATTTTCAAAATGATATATAGTCATCGCCTTCTTTACGTGAAACTTTATTTATTTATTTAATTTTTTTTTTTTGAAGCTGACAGCTAAAATTGATTAGCGTCATGTGACTATTTACGTTGACTAATGAATAGTATTTACATTCTCTGATATCTACCATATTTTTTTGCCATTCACCTACTTCGCTGAAAGATCCCGTCAGGTGTCCCCACAAGCGCCAATTTGTCTTGGAGCTGCTATTAGAAGAAAGAGACAGCGAGAGACAGCGAGAGAAAATGAGAGTGAGAGTGAGAGAGTGAGAGTGAGAGAGAGAGAGACAGAGACAGAGAGTGATAGTGAGAGAGAGAGAGACAGAAAAAGAGAGAGAGTGAGAGAGAGTATCCGGTTGCAACACGCAATGCTTTCATCGAGGCAACCGTTTGATGATTCAATATGCTTCTTTGTATTCTGATATTTCAAAAAACTTTTCTTTCTTTCTACATTTCTTTACATGCGACTTTTTTTCTTTTTTTTTTTTTTTGTTTCTCATCCTTCCATTTTGATCTTTTCTTCATCTGTTTTCTTTCTTTCTTTCTTTCTTCTTCGGACATTTGTTCTTTCTTTCTTGCTTTCTTTCTTCTTCAGACATTTGTTCTTTCTTTCTTTCTTTCTCTCTTCTTCAGATATTTGTTCTTTCTTTCTTTCTTTCTTCCTTTCTTTCTGCTTCAGACATTTGTCCTTTCTTTCTTTCTTTCTTTCTTTCTTTCTTCTTCGGACATTTGTTCTTTCTTTCTTTCTTTCTTTCTTTCTTTCTTCTTCGAACATTTCTTTTTTCTTTCTTTCTTTTCGGGCATTTGTTCTTTCTTTCTTTCTTTCTTTCTTTCTTTCTTTCTTTCTTTCTTCGGGCATTTGTTCTTTCTTTCTTTCTTTCTTTCTTTCTTTCTTCTTCGTACATTTGTTCTTTCTTTCTTCTTCGAACATTTGTTCTTTCTTTCTTTCTTCTTCGGACATTTGTTCTTTCTTTCTTTCTTTCTTTCTTCGGGCATTTGTTCTTTCTTTCTTTCTTTCTTTCTTCTTCGTACATTTGTTCTTTCTTTCTTCTTCGGACATTTGTTCTTTCTTTCTTTCTTTCTTCGGGCATTTGTTCTTTCTTTCTTTCTTTCTTCTTCGTACATTTGTTCTTTCTTTCTTCTTCGGACATTTGTTCTTTCTTTCTTTCTTTCTTTCTTCGGGCATTTGTTCTTTCTTTCTTTCTTTCTTTCTTTCTTTCTTCTTCGTACATTTGTTCTTTCTTTCTTCTTCGGACATTTGTTCTTTCTTTCTTTCTTTCTTCTTCGGACATTTGTTCTTTCTTTCTTTCTTTCTTTCTTCGGGCATTTGTTCTTTCTTTCTTTCTTTCTTTCTTCTTCGTACATTTGTTCTTTCTTTCTTCTTCGGACATTTGTTCTTTCTTTCTTTCTTTCTTCGGGCATTTGTTCTTTCTTTCTTTCTTTCTTTCTTTCTTTCTTTCTTTCTTCTTCGTACATTTGTTCTTTCTTTCTTCTTCGGACATTTGTTCTTTCTTTCTTGCTTCTTCGGACATTTGTTCTTTCTTTCTTTCTTTCTTTCTTCGGGCATTTGTTCTTTCTTTCTTTCTTTCTTTCTTTCTTCTTCGTACATTTGTTCTTTCTTTCTTCTTCGGACATTTGTTCTTTCTTTCTTTCTTCTTCGGACATTTGTTCTTTCTTTCTTTCTTTCTTCTTCGGACATTTGTTCTTTCTTTCTTTCTTTCTTTCTTTCTTTCTTTCTTTCTTTCTTCTTCGGACATTTGTTCTTTCTTTCTTTCTTTCTTCGGGCATTTGTTCTTTCTTTCTTTCTTTCTTTCTTTCTTTCTTTCTTCTTCGTACATTTGTTCTTTCTTTCTTCTTCGGACATTTGTTCTTTCTTTCTTTCTTTCTTCGGGCATTTGTTCTTTCTTTCTTTCTTTCTTCTTCGTACATTTGTTCTTTCTTTCTTCTTCGGACATTTGTTCTTTCTTTCTTTCTTTCTTTCTTCGGGCATTTGTTCTTTCTTTCTTTCTTTCTTTCTTTCTTTCTTTCTTTCTTCTTCGTACATTTGTTCTTTCTTTCTTCTTCGGACATTTGTTCTTTCTTTCTTTCTTTCTTCTTCGGACATTTGTTCTTTCTTTCTTTCTTTCTTTCTTTCTTTCTTTCTTTCTTTCTTTCTTCGGGCATTTGTTCTTTCTTTCTTTCTTTCTTTCTTTCTTTCTTTCTTCTTCGTACATTTGTTCTTTCTTTCTTCTTCGGACATTTGTTCTTTCTTTCTTTCTTTCTTCGGGCATTTGTTCTTTCTTTCTTTCTTTCTTTCTTCTTCGTACATTTGTTCTTTCTTTCTTCTTCGGACATTTGTTCTTTCTTTCTTTCTTCTTCGGACATTTGTTCTTTCTTTCTTTCTTTCTTCTTCGGACATTTGTTCTTTCTTTCTTGCTTTCTTTCTTCTTCAGACATTTGTTCTTTCTTTCTTTCTCTCTTCTTCAGATATTTGTTCTTTCTTTCTTTCTTTCTTCCTTTCTTTCTGCTTCAGACATTTGTCCTTTCTTTCTTTCTTTCTTTCTTTCTTTCTTTCTTCTTCGGACATTTGTTCTTTCTTTCTTTCTTTCTTTCTTTCTTCTTCGAACATTTCTTTTTTCTTTCTTTCTTTTCGGGCATTTGTTCTTTCTTTCTTTCTTTCTTTCTTTCTTTCTTCGGGCATTTGTTCTTTCTTTCTTTCTTTCTTTCTTTCTTCTTCGTACATTTGTTCTTTCTTTCTTCTTCGAACATTTGTTCTTTCTTTCTTTCTTCTTCGGACATTTGTTCTTTCTTTCTTTCTTTCTTTCTTCGGGCATTTGTTCTTTCTTTCTTTCTTTCTTTCTTCTTCGTACATTTGTTCTTTCTTTCTTCTTCGGACATTTGTTCTTTCTTTCTTTCTTTCTTCGGGCATTTGTTCTTTCTTTCTTTCTTTCTTCTTCGTACATTTGTTCTTTCTTTCTTCTTCGGACATTTGTTCTTTCTTTCTTTCTTTCTTTCTTCGGGCATTTGTTCTTTCTTTCTTTCTTTCTTTCTTTCTTCTTCGTACATTTGTTCTTTCTTTCTTCTTCGGACATTTGTTCTTTCTTTCTTTCTTTCTTCTTCGGACATTTGTTCTTTCTTTCTTTCTTTCTTTCTTCGGGCATTTGTTCTTTCTTTCTTTCTTTCTTTCTTCTTCGTACATTTGTTCTTTCTTTCTTCTTCGGACATTTGTTCTTTCTTTCTTTCTTTCTTCGGGCATTTGTTCTTTCTTTCTTTCTTTCTTTCTTTCTTTCTTCTTCGTACATTTGTTCTTTCTTTCTTCTTCGGACATTTGTTCTTTCTTTCTTGCTTCTTCGGACATTTGTTCTTTCTTTCTTTCTTTCTTTCTTCGGGCATTTGTTCTTTCTTTCTTTCTTTCTTTCTTCTTCGTACATTTGTTCTTTCTTTCTTCTTCGGACATTTGTTCTTTCTTTCTTTCTTCTTCGGACATTTGTTCTTTCTTTCTTTCTTTCTTCTTCGGACATTTGTTCTTTCTTTCTTTCTTTCTTTCTTTCTTTCTTTCTTTCTTCTTCGGACATTTGTTCTTTCTTTCTTTCTTTCTTCGGGCATTTGTTCTTTCTTTCTTTCTTTCTTTCTTTCTTCTTCGTACATTTGTTCTTTCTTTCTTCTTCGGACATTTGTTCTTTCTTTCTTTCTTTCTTCGGGCATTTGTTCTTTCTTTCTTTCTTTCTTCTTCGTACATTTGTTCTTTCTTTCTTCTTCGGACATTTGTTCTTTCTTTCTTTCTTTCTTCGGGCATTTGTTCTTTCTTTCTTTCTTTCTTTCTTTCTTTCTTTCTTCTTCGTACATTTGTTCTTTCTTTCTTCTTCGGACATTTGTTCTTTCTTTCTTTCTTCTTCGGACATTTGTTCTTTCTTTCTTTCTTTCTTTCTTTCTTCGGGCATTTGTTCTTTCTTTCTTTCTTTCTTTCTTTCTTTCTTCTTCGTACATTTGTTCTTTCTTTCTTCTTCGGACATTTGTTCTTTCTTTCTTTCTTTCTTCGGGCATTTGTTCTTTCTTTCTTTCTTTCTTTCTTCTTCGTACATTTGTTCTTTCTTTCTTCTTCGGACATTTGTTCTTTCTTTCTTTCTTCTTCGGACATTTGTTCTTTCTTTCTTTCTTTCTTCTTCGGACATTTGTTCTTTCTTTCTTTCTTTCTTTCTTTCTTTCTTTCTTTCTTTCTTTCTTCTTCGGACATTTGTTCTTTCTTTCTTTCTTTCTTCGGGCATTTGTTCTTTCTTTCTTTCTTTCTTTCTTTCTTCTTCGTACATTTGTTCTTTCTTTCTTCTTCGGATATTTGTTCTTTCTTTCTTTCTTTCTTCGGGCATTTGTTCTTTCTTTCTTTCTTTCTTCTTCGTACATTTGTTCTTTCTTTCTTCTTCGGACATTTGTTCTTTCTTTCTTTCTTTCTTCGGGCATTTGTTCTTTCTTTCTTTCTTTCTTTCTTCTTCGTACATTTGTTCTTTCTTTCTTCTTCGGACATTTGTTCTTTCTTTCTTTCTTCTTCGGACATTTGTTCTTTCTTTCTTTCTTTCTTTCTTCGGGCATTTGTTCTTTCTTTCTTTCTTTCTTCTTCGTACATTTGTTCTTTCTTTCTTCTTCGGACATTTGTTCTTTCTTTCTTTCTTTCTTCGGGCATTTGTTCTTTCTTTCTTTCTTTCTTTCTTCTTCGTACATTTGTTCTTTCTTTCTTCTTCGGACATTTGTTCTTTCTTTCTTTCTTCTTCGGACATTTGTTCTTTCTTTCTTTCTTTCTTTCTTCGGGCATTTGTTCTTTCTTTCTTTCTTTCTTTCTTCTTCGTACATTTGTTCTTTCTTTCTTCTTCGGACATTTGTTCTTTCTTTCTTTCTTTCTTCGGGCATTTGTTCTTTCTTTCTTTCTTTCTTTCTTTCTTTCTTCTTCGTACATTTGTTCTTTCTTTCTTCTTCGGACATTTGTTCTTTCTTTCTTGCTTCTTCGGACATTTGTTCTTTCTTTCTTTCTTTCTTTCTTCGGGCATTTGTTCTTTCTTTCTTTCTTTCTTTCTTCTTCGTACATTTGTTCTTTCTTTCTTCTTCGGACATTTGTTCTTTCTTTCTTTCTTCTTCGGACATTTGTTCTTTCTTTCTTTCTTTCTTCTTCGGACATTTGTTCTTTCTTTCTTTCTTTCTTTCTTTCTTCTTCGGACATTTGTTCTTTCTTTCTTTCTTTCTTCGGGCATTTGTTCTTTCTTTCTTTCTTTCTTTCTTTCTTCTTCGTACATTTGTTCTTTCTTTCTTCTTCGGACATTTGTTCTTTCTTTCTTTCTTTCTTCGGGCATTTCTTCTTTCTTTCTTTCTTTCTTCTTCGTACATTTGTTCTTTCTTTCTTCTTCGGACATTTGTTCTTTCTTTCTTTCTTTCTTCGGGCATTTGTTCTTTCTTTCTTTCTTTCTTTCTTTCTTTCTTCTTCGTACATTTGTTCTTTCTTTCTTCTTCGGACATTTGTTCTTTCTTTCTTTCTTCTTCGGACATTTGTTCTTTCTTTCTTTCTTTCTTTCTTTCTTCGGGCATTTGTTCTTTCTTTCTTTCTTTCTTTCTTTCTTTCTTTCTTTCTTCTTCGTACATTTGTTCTTTCTTTCTTCTTCGGACATTTGTTCTTTCTTTCTTTCTTTCTTTCTTCGGGCATTTGTTCTTTCTTTCTTTCTTTCTTTCTTCTTCGTACATTTGTTCTTTCTTTCTTCTTCGGACATTTGTTCTTTCTTTCTTTCTTCTTCGGACATTTGTTCTTTCTTTCTTTCTTTCTTCTTCGGACATTTGTTCTTTCTTTCTTTCTTTCTTTCTTTCTTTCTTTCTTCTTCGGACATTTGTTCTTTCTTTCTTTCTTTCTTCGGGCATTTGTTCTTTCTTTCTTTCTTTCTTTCTTTCTTTCTTCTTCGTACATTTGTTCTTTCTTTCTTCTTCGGATATTTGTTCTTTCTTTCTTTCTTTCTTCGGGCATTTGTTCTTTCTTTCTTTCTTTCTTCTTCGTACATTTGTTCTTTCTTTCTTCTTCGGACATTTGTTCTTTCTTTCTTTCTTTCTTCGGGCATTTGTTCTTTCTTTCTTTCTTTCTTTCTTCTTCGTACATTTGTTCTTTCTTTCTTCTTCGGACATTTGTTCTTTCTTTCTTTCTTCTTCGGACATTTGTTCTTTCTTTCTTTCTTTCTTTCTTCGGGCATTTGTTCTTTCTTTCTTTCTTTCTTTCTTTCTTCTTCGTACATTTGTTCTTTCTTTCTTCTTCGGACATTTGTTCTTTCTTTCTTTCTTTCTTCGGGCATTTGTTCTTTCTTTCTTTCTTTCTTTCTTCTTCGTACATTTGTTCTTTCTTTCTTCTTCGGACATTTGTTCTTTCTTTCTTTCTTCTTCGGACATTTGTTCTTTCTTTCTTTCTTTCTTTCTTCGGGCATTTGTTCTTTCTTTCTTTCTTTCTTTCTTTCTTTCTTCTTCGTACATTTGTTCTTTCTTTCTTCTTCGGACATTTGTTCTTTCTTTCTTTCTTTCTTCGGGCATTTGTTCTTTCTTTCTTTCTTTTTTCTTCTTCGTACATTTGTTCTTTCTTTCTTCTTCGGACATTTGTTCTTTCTTTCTTTCTTCTTCGGACATTTGTTCTTTCTTTCTTTCTTTCTTCTTCGTACATTTGTTCTTTCTTTCTTCTTCGGACATTTGTTCTTTCTTTCTTTCTTTCTTCTTCGGACATTTGTTCTTTCTTTCTTTCTTTCTTTCTTTCTTTCTTTCTTTCTTTCTTCTTCGGACATTTGTTCTTTCTTTCTTTCTTTCTTCGGGCATTTGTTCTTTGTTTCTTTCTTTCTTTCTTTCTTCTTCGTACATTTGTTCTTTCTTTCTTCTTCGGACATTTGTTCTTTCTTTCTTTCTTCTTCGGACATTTGTTCTTTCTTTCTTTCTTTCTTCTTCGTACATTTGTTCTTTCTTTCTTCTTCGGACATTTGTTCTTTCTTTCTTTCTTTCTTCTTCGGACATTTGTTCTTTCTTTCTTTCTTTCTTTCTTTCTTTCTTCTTCGGGCATTTGTTCTTTCTTTCTTTCTTTCTTCTTCGGACATTTGTTCTTTCTTTCTTTCTTCGGGCATTTGTTCTTTCTTTCTTTCTTCCTTTCTTTCTGCTTCGGACATTTATTCTTTCTTTCTTTCTTTCTTTCTTCTTCGGGCATTTGTTCTTTCTTTCTTTCTTTCTTTCTTCTTCGGGAATTTGTTCTTTCTTTCTTTCTTCTTCGGACATTTGTTCTTTCTTTCGTTCTTTCTTTCTTTTTTCTTTCTTTCTTTCTTTCTTTCTTTCTTTCTGCTTCGGACAATTATTCTTTCTTTCTTTCTTCTTCGGGCATTTGTTCTTTCTTTCTTTCTTCTTCGGGCATTTGTTCTTTCTTTCTTTCTTTCTTCTTCGGACATTTGTTCTTTCTTTCTTTCTTTCTTTTTCGGACTTTTGTTCTTTCTTTCTTCTTCGGACATTTGTTCTTTCTTTCTTTCTTCTTCGGGCATTTGTTCTTTCTTTCTTTTTTCTTCGGACATTTGTTCTTTCTTTCTTTCTTTTTCGGACATTTGTTCTTTCTTTCTTCTTCGGACATTTGTTCTTTCTTTCTTTCTTCCTTTCTTTCTCCTTCGGACATTTGTTCTTTCTTTCTTTTTTCCTCTCTTACTGCATCGTCTTTTGTTTTTTGATTCTTTCTTTGTTTCTTTCTTTTTCGGATATTTATTTTTTTCCCTTTCTTTCTTTCTTATAACATTTGTTTTTTTTTTCTTTCATTCTTCCTTTCTTTCTTTTTCGTTTTTCTTTCTTTCTTTCTTTCTTGCTTCGGACATTTGTTTTTTCTTTCTTCTTTTTCTGCTTCGTTTTTCGTTTTACTTTCTTTCTTTCTTTCTTTCTTTCTTTCTTCACAAATTTGTTTTTACTTTCTTTCTTTTTTCCTTTCTTACTGCTTCATTTTTTGTTTGTTTGTTTCTTTCTTTCTTTCTTGCTCGGATATTTGTTTGTTTCTTTCGTTCTTTCTTCTTCAGACATTTGTTTTTTCTTTCTTTCATTCTTCCTTTCTGTTTCGTTTTTTGTTCTTTCTTCTTTCCTTTCGTTTTTCTTCGTTTTTTGTATTAATTTCTTTCTTTCTTCAAGTACTTTCTTTTTTGTTTGCCATTTCACTCTCATTCGTAATTTTATTTAGTTTTTCTTTCGATCATTCATCAAACGTTTTATTTCTTTCTTAAACTTTTGTTTTTCTTTCTTTTTTCTTTCAAACTTTTCCTTTCTTTCTTTTTTTATTTCTTTTTCATGTCTTCTTGCTGCATTCATCCTGGCGATGAAAGCAAAGTAAGGTGTGACACAAGGACTTTTTATGTGGCCAGTGACCATACGCATGCATATGGGTCAAGGACCTAACCTGCCAAGTCCACGCGATCTACTGTCACACGCTGACGGCTATATTTCGCCTACGCTACCCAGTCTTTGTTCTATGAGGGAAAGTGCTGCTGGAGTTGGAACTGGGGTACCTTCTCTCGATTAAAATTAGAAGAGAAGAAATACTGCGCATTGATCCCGACCCGAACGTTATTTAGCTGGACTCCCTAAAACAGGATATGACAAAAGGTTGTTATTTTTTTATTTTTATTTTTTTTTTGTGGGAAACCTCGAATGCATGCCCATACGTAGGGGCTAATGATAAAAATTGCCCGCCTCGTGACAATTGTCATTTTGGAGTCAATATTACGCCCACCCATTTTAGTGCAATGAGGAAGGTGCTGCCGAAGATTGGAATCTACGGTACCAGAGATATTCAGTGTTATGTCTATTTTTGCATCATTTAGTCCAGAGTTCGGTAATCCTTGGCATGCGTGCCAAACATGGCACACCGATGACCTGTTTCTGGCACGCGAAACGTATTCATTGGATTCCCTTTTATTCTGTTCCGCTTTCATGTATATCATTTTCTCATATATTTTGATTTTCTTCCTTTGATGGAGTCTGCAGAATGTCACAATTATTAGCTAAGAAACGATGTCATTCTAATGAAGAAGATATTAGAGAATTTAAAGAATTCTGGACTGAAAAACGTTGAAAAAGAAAATAAATCCTTATGTATTTTCTGTTTCGACGTTTGTAGGACTTCTTCAGATAAGGGTCAGTTTGAAAGTGTTCAAAAGAACTAAAGCAATAAAACTGAAGAGGTAAAAATCCAACAATTTTTATTGAAACAAAGCAAGTTCAGTTGACCATTGATGACAATTCCAGAACAAAGTAACAATTTTTTTTCTATCCTCTGCCAGCCGCAATGACGGAGAAAGCATTACCTCGAACCATAGCCAGTGAGACACGCTGCAAGAGCCACTCTGTTTCGCGGGGCTCCGCCCTTAATCGAGACGCAATCGCGACAATATTCCGAAAGAACGCCATCGAACGAGGGCCAATAACCCCTGAAGTCTCCACTGCTACAGGATTTTAAAAAAAAATCTATCAGCAAGAGAAGAATATTTAACTATTTTTTTTTTTTTATCCCTGCGTCCCGGGCGACAGATCCCGGCTCAACCGCGGACCTGATCAAATTACCGGCCGAAAATGTATCCGCACATGTCGCATCCCAAATCAACGACTTACCCATTTTAAAAGGGAAAATGGTGATGCCATCCGGCCGTAAAAAAGAAAAAAAAAAGAAAAGTGGTAAAGAGAAAATGAATTTCTCGTGAAGTAAGCAAGACAAAAAAAACAAAAACAGTCTGATACTTTTATGAACTTTATTCCAGGTAGGCCCAGTTCCAACTTAACTGCTGCTAGTTTTGAAGTTTCAAACACTTTTATTGGCACGTGGAAAAAAAACTTGTGTCAGAGCTTTGGCCGATTTTGGCAGGCCCTCTCAAAAACTTTGCCCAGCCCTGATTTAGACGAAAATTTATTCATCGCATCCTGTAGATTCTGTGAACTAATACGTTGAGACTGCGCACATTTTATTTCAATATTCAAACCCCATAAGTACAAAAGCCGTCATGACAGCGTGTTTCACTATTAGCACTGGAAGATCTACCATTACTCCGGTACAAAAACAGCTGCAAACTGGTATGGGCATCATCCTGAATTTGTAGCTGAGGGAGCAGATGTAACCATCCGCTGGGATTTTTCTATCAACACAAATTGAACAATATAAGCAACTTGCCCAGACATTTTATTATTAAAGACAGAAAAGGAAAAAGTTTGTACATTGACTGACATGCGCGTACCAAGTAAAAAAAAAAACATTTCAGCGAAGGTTTTTGAAAAACGAAGCAAATACAGATACAGTGTAACCCAGATATAAGAGACCCTGATATAAGAGAAACCCGGATATAAGAGAGATTTTTATCTGGTCCCTGTGTTAATGTATATATAATAGACCCAACCCGGATATAAGAGACTTCTTATATAGTCCCGACAACTCTCTTATATCCGGGTTACACTGTACCTGGAGATAGAAATGGAAAAATGTGATACTAAAATTGTGTTTCTGTTGTGCTTAGAGCTTTGGGTATGATAAAGAAAGGAACTCAACAAGAAAATCTATGGTGCACCATCTCTCCAGGAACCCCCCCCCCACCCAAATAGTTCTAACCAGCACAGCCCATATGCTGTAGAGAGTTTTGTTCATTTAAGCTTAATAGATATCGTTTGTTTAATGAAGAGGAGACAAAAAAAAATCACATTCTTCTATGTCATTGCTTATGACCCGGAACCTGATTATAAAAGAAAGGCAGGTGAAAAAGATTTTTAAAATGATGATAATAATGAGAGTTGTGATATAGTTATTTGTTACATATTGACATTCATTATATTCATTACGTATAGTCTTTCGCTACATACGTTACTTATAGTCATTCGTTACATATTCTTCATATTCGTTACGTATAGACATTCGTTGTATTCGTTATCCATAGACAATCCTTATACCAGTTACATATAATCACTTGTTATATTCGTTACATATAGTTATTCATTACGTTCGTTACATATAGATATTCATTATATTCGTTATATACAGACGTTCGTTACATTGGTTATATATATTCATTCGTTATATTCGCTCCATATAGTCATTCGTTCCATATGGACATTCGTTACATGTAGACATTTATTATATTCGTTACATATAGTGTTTCAATACATTCGTTTCATATATAGATATTCATTACATTCGTTATATATAGTCGTTCGTTACGTTGGCTAGATATAGTCATTTGTTACATTTGTTATATATAGCCATTATTCGTTATATACCGTCATTCGTTATATTCGTTACATATAGTCATTCACTACATATAGTTCATTACACTAGCTCTATATAGTCATTTGTTACATTGGTTATATATAGTTATTCGTTATATTCGTTATATATCGTGATTGGTTATATTCGTTACATCTAGTCATTCATTACATATAGCAGTTTGTTATACTCGGTACTTATAGTGTTTCATTACAAGCATATATATATTCATTACATTCGTTATATATAGTCATTTGTTACATTGGTTATATATAGTAATTTGTTACATTGGTTATGTATAGTCATTTGTTATATTCGTTATATACAGTCATTCGTTACATTGGTTATATATAGTCATTCGTTACATTGGTTATATATAGTAATTTGTTACATTGGTTATATATAGTCATTCGTTACATTGGTTATATATAGTCATTCGTTACATTGGTTATATATAGTAATTTCTTATATTCGTTATATATAGTCATTTGTTACATTGGTTATATATAGTCATTCGTTACATTGGTTATATATAGTAATTTGTTACATTGGTTATATATAGTCATTCGTTACATTGGTTATATATAGTCATTTGTTACATTGGTTATATATAGTCATTTGTTATATTCGTTATATATAGTCATTTGTTACATTGGTTATATATAGTCATTCGTTACATTGGTTATATATAGTAATTTGTTATATTCGTTATATATAGTCATTTGTTACATTGGTTATATATTCATTCGTTACATTGGTTATATATAGTCATTTGTTACATTGGTTATATATTCATTCGTTACATTGGTTACATATAGTCATTTGTTACATTGGTTATATATAGTCATTTGTTACATTGGTTATATGTAGTCATTCGTTACATTGGTTATATATAGTCATTTGTTACATTGGTTATATATAGTCATTCGTTACATTGGTTATATATAGTCATTTGTTATATTCGTTATATATAGTCATTCGTTACATTGGTTATATATTGTCATTCGTTACATTGGTTATATATAGTCATTTGTTACATTGGTTATATATAGTCATTCGTTACATTGGTTATATACAGTCATTTGTTACATTGGTTATATATAGTCATTCGTTACATTGGTTATATATAGTCATTTGTTACATTGGTTATATATAGTCATTTGTTATATTCGTTATATATAGTCATTTGTTACATTGGTTATATATAGTCATTCGTTACATTAGTTATATATAGTCATTTGTTACATTGGTTATATATAGTCATTCGTTACATTGGTTATATATATTCATTTGTTATATTCGTTATATATAGTCATTTGTTACAGTGGTTATATATTCATTCGTTACATTGGTTATATATAGTCATTTGTTATATTCGTTATATATAGTCATTTGTTACATTCGTTATATATAGTCATTCGTTTCATTGGTTATATATAGTCATTCGTTACATTGGTTATATATAGTCATTTGTTACATTGGTTATATATAGTCATTCGTTACATTGGTTATATGTAGTCATTCGTTACATTGGTTATATATAGTCATTTGTTACATTGGTTATATATAGTCATTCGTTACATTGATTATATGTAGTCATTCGTTACATTGGTTATATATAGTCATTTGTTACATTGGTTATATATAGTCATTCTTTACATTGGTTATATATAGTCATTTGTTACATTTGTTATATATTGTCATTCGTTACATTGGTTATATATAGTTATTTGTTACATTGGTTATATATAGTCATTCGTTACATTGGTTATATATAGTCATTCGTTACATTGGTTATATACAGTCATTTGTTACATTGGTTATATATAGTCACTCGTTACATTGGTTATATATAGTCATTCGTTACATTGGTTATATATAGTCATTCGTTACATTGGTTATATGTAGTCATTCGTTACATTGGTTATATATAGTCATTTGTTACAACACCTTTCGTGCATAATGCTTATGACACATAACCAAAGGGATTAGTTGATCATCTGTAAATGATCCTGCTGGTAGCTAGTTCGATTCACGACCAATACATTTCTTAACAATTGACACAAGCACCATAAGAACTTGAAAATCCCCCCAAAAATACCGCTTTTTTACTGGGGACAAAATAATAACTCCATTATATATAGAGAGAATTACATTTCTCTTACAAAAATATATAAATGGAGAGAAGTATACACACTAAATCAAATAACAAGTTCAACATAAACAATTAAAAAGAAACTTTTAACTGTGTTTATAAAACAGTGTTCTTCCCCTGCTATGGGTTAAATAGCAAATTATAGATTTTTGTTAATAGCTGTTAATCACATCTTTCGCTTGCACAAGTCGTGTGATTATACGACAACTCAAAAAGATACAATAATAATAATAGTAATAATAATAATAATAATAATAATAATAATAATAATAATAAGGTCATCAGTAATTCCAATTGTAATTGGAGCCCTCCGGATTGATTGTTAAAGGTTCCAATAGATTGACTAAAGGAATTCCTGGAAACCAAAGCTTGAAAGAAATACCAAAAAATTCTACTCACAAATACAGCTTACAGATTACGATGGTCTTTATCTACGTAAAATATATGATCTTAGGCCTTTTTTTTTTTTTTTTTTGCTTTTTTTCTCCAGAAAATGATCAGAGGAAAATGTCAAGATGCTATTTCTGAACTTAAGGCATTTGAAATGCACAAAGTCCCCTCGGTGATAAATTTTCTTAAATATAGCATGAATCTGAGGCAGTGGAAAATTTCATGAAGCCATTTCTGCCCTTAGGTCACTGGTTAGGACCCGGAAGAAAATGAGCATACAACAGAAATCAAAGGAAATAATAATAATAACAACAACAACAACAACAACAACAATAATAATAATAATAATAATAATAATAATAATAATAATAATAATAAATATTTATTTATTTATGGTATGAACACCACCCAGACCCGGTTACGGAGATAGGACCTGTTACAATTCTATGGGACTACACAATTCACACTGACAGAACAATCAAGGCCAACCGCCCAGATATTGTTATTAAAGACTACAAACAAAAAACGGTGCCTCCTTATTGATATGGCAGTCCCTTCAGACTGCAATGTATCTTTGAAGATATTCAAAAAGTTGTCAAAATACAAGGACCTTGAAATAGAAATCTCGAAAATGTGGCATATGGGAACATCAACAATCCCTGTTGTAGTTGGAGCCCTAGGATTGGTTGGAAAAGATTGCAGTAGACTAATTGAAGGGATTCCTGGAAGTCCATGCCTCAAGGAGATACAAAAAATTGTTCTGACAAGTACAGCCCACACTTTACGAAAGGCCTTATCTATCTAATTTTTTTTTTTTTTTTTGTCAGTGGAAAGTGACATGATGCCATTTCTAACCTTAGGTCCCTGGGTGGGACCCGGAAAGAAATGTGTAAACGCCAGAAATGAAAGGAAATAATAATAATAATAATAATAATAATAATAATAATAATAATAATAATAATAATAATAATAATAAAGAACGAGAATAATAATATTGAATTACGCGTAATGAAATGAAGGGAAAAAAATCAGTACAAAAAATATTTCCAAGAATTTAATGCCTACTTAAGGAAACTAATTATATCCTCTTTTTTTATTTTTTTGATGCTCGACTTTAAAGACCAGAATGTCAACAGACGTTGCTCTCATCTTCATCTCTTCCCTGTCACCTTCAAATTGGTTTCAGTTTAAAACTGTCATCGACTGTTTTTTATTTTATTTTCTCCCTTAAAAAAATAACCTTTTTAATTTTTTTTTTTGTCAATATTATTCGTCACAATTATCGACCATTGTTAACAATGGTCGATAATTGTGACGAAAATTCTCGACTTTAGTTAAGCCACTACAATGTGTACAATGATGTCTCTAGGCTATGGCAAGGTGGGGGGTGCGTGCCATGGGGTCATTTGGTGTGGGGTGGCGCTACAATATCACTGCAAAAATAATCTTTAATGTAACAGTCATTGAAGAAACATTAATCAGAAATACATTTGGTAACATTCGACAACGACAGACTGTCGCCATCAAATGTTGCCAGCGACGGTTTTGTGTTAATCTCGATGTTGAGCGATTCCGATTAATAAATTCATAAAATTTGCATCAGTGAAAGCAGGCAAGATGCAGTTTTAGGCCTAACCGTACCCTTTATTCATTCCTTGCTTCCGCCTGTCTTCTCGTTGTACTAATTCAATAACTTATTAAAATATATATTGTGCTTTCATAATTTCTAAATTGTCGCTGAAGACTTCATTGATAGTTAAACGTTAAAATGGTTTTCTTCTGTCAATGTGGTAAAACAGTTTTGGAGCGGTGCCATTAAATGCTTTTGTTCTCAATTAAAATTTGAAGACATGTTTCACAAATTTACCTCAATGAAAGCAAGAAAGTTTCAGGTTTTGCCCTAACCGGCACCTTCATGGCTCCCACCCGTCTTTTCGTCGTAATGCGATAGTTAATTTTTTTTTTCATTTTTTAAAAATAATTTCACCCCAAGCAAAGCAATAAAGCCTCTAAGACACAAGGGGTTACTGCGTTTAAAAGGACAGGAGAAATAACATTATTTATGAGAAAGAATAATAAAAGAAGAGGAATTAAGAAAACCGAAGATATAGCGATTAACATTGCATTTAAATTTCTTAATTAAAATTGAGCAAGACCAATACAAGAGTAATCAGGAAGACAGTAAAAACAATTGAGATTGAACTTGAATTTTTGAAGATCAAAGTTGACAGGAAAATAATTGCTGGAAGAGAGTTCCACAAACGAAAATTGATCGAGAACAATATAAGAGTAATAGACAGTAGAAGACAGTAGATAACGATTGACATTGCATTTAAATTTCTGAAGATCAAAGTTGACTTGAAAGCGACAACGGAAGAGAATTCGCGCGAAGAAACTATTAGAATAGAACTTACGGTTTCATATAATGAGACCTAACTGCCAATCTAGTATTTTAAACTACCAATTTAGGTAACAGTTTGTTCGTTTCCAAAATATCTCCACCATTCCTCACCCTTGTTTTGTTCCTCTTCTTTGAACAATAACAACTGGAATATTTCTACTATAATTGTTTATAGTTTTTCTATATTGCCATCATTACATTTAGTCTTGTCAATCGGCTGCATGAAACATTAGAAAATATACTTGTGGTAAGTATATTTCCAGTTCTCAATAAAAATGAGCAAAGATTTCGAAAATATAAAACCTGTGTGATTAGATCCTTAAATATGGTTTTTTGCTATCATTCTGTTCGCCAGCACTCAAAAGTTGCTGGTAGTCAGTTGATGACAACATTAGTGAAAGACTTGAAGAAAACAAATTAAATCTAATATCAAACTATGAATTGTGTGTTACAGGGCAAGTAAGTCTGTTTCTATTAAATTTCAAAATATTTTTTTGCTGATCTTACAGTTTCCATACTATAGATGTGCACACACACACACACACACACACACACACACACAGCAAAAGTAATGTATGTACAGGGTGTCCATAAAGTGCGTGTGCACTTAAAAAAATTATAACTTTATTTGTATTTGCAATAGAAATAATTTGTAAAAAGGATTAGAAAGAAGTAAATCTATATTTTTAAGGTTCTATTGAAATTTTATTTAAGTTTCCACATGTCCTCCATCATTAGCAATACAAAGGGTAATACGATTTTGCACTTCACGGAAAACATTTGCTAACTGATTTACAGTAATGCCTGAAATCACATTAGTCATTTTAGCTATACTTAAAACTAGGTACATTAAAGTTTATGACATTTTTTTACAGATTATTTCTATCGCAAATACAAAGTTATAATTTTTTAAAGTGCACACAAACTTTATGAACACCCTGTAGATAGATAGATAGATAGATAGATAGATAGATACAGGGTATCCATAAAGTTCTTCTGCACTTTAAAAAATTTATAACTTTATTTGTATTTGCGATAGAAATAATTTGTAAAAAGGATTAGAAAGAAGTAAATCTATATTTTTTAAGGTTTTATTGAAATCTTATTTAAGTTTCCACATGACCTTCATTAGCAATACAAATGGTAATACGCTGGAAAAAAGAAAATATTTTTTTACTTATCTGAAAATTGTTGCAAATTTTGTGGTAAAGAATTATTCAATAGCTATACTTAAAACTAGGTACATTAAACTTTATAACATTTTTTACAGATTATTTCTGTCGCAAATACAAATAAAGTTATAAATTTCTTAAAGTGCACACGAACTTTATGGACACCCTGTATATCCCAAGTTTCAAAAAAGGTGTATGTCCGCTTATGCTGAAAGAGACCAGTTAATCGCCGGAATCATTGACAAATTGCTGTAGCCGGGGAGCATCGCATCGAAACAAAACGCTCGGCAAAAGTTTTGCAAAATCATTTTTAAAGCGTTCTTTTATTCAGTGTCCGTTCGTTACAAAGGGAATTGTAAGTTTTAAAAAGAAAACAAACAAAATAAAAAGCAATCAAAGGCAAAAGGTAGAGAAAATGAAACTGAATTCTTTTCATCTTCAAAAACTCAACAAAAATACGTCACTTTTGATTCTGCTTCTCCCCCTCGGACGCCGAATGTCACCCGTGCTGCAAATCTCCCTTTTCTCGCAGCATCCTCCCCAACACTATCAAAACTTTATTCTCTTTTATTTTCTCAATTCCTACATTGCCATATCATGCCCCTGCCCCTGCACCCTAATGCTCCCTACCTCCAACACCATCTACGTCTTCCGTGATGTGCTTTTCACTTCCGCATCGTGCCGACTACCTTTGGTAACCATAGTTACGTCACCGGAACACGTGTCATGTGACGTAACAGAGGACATCATGGCGGTTGGAAATCTGATGTGCCCGTTATGAAGTGGAGGGAAGTCTAGGCAAATGGAGGCGCAGAGGCGGGTACTAAATAATGAAGGAGGAAGGTAAGAAAGAAAGAAGGGAGATATGTACAGAATTAGATAGATAGATAGATAGATAGATAGATAGAAGGAGAATAACATATATTGAGACATACAGATATGAATATAATGATATATATATATATATATATATATATATACATAGATATATATATGAATATAATGATACATATATATATATATGAATATAAGGATATATATATATATGAATATAATGATATATATATATATATATGAATATAATGATATATATATATATATATATATATATAGAGAGAGAGAGAGAGAGAGAAAATGACATACATATATAGACATACAGATACGAATATAATGATATATATATATATGAATATAATGATATATATATATATATATATATATATATATATATATAGAGAGAGAGAGAGAGAGAGAGAATGACATACATATATAGACATACAGATATGAATATAATGATATATATATATATATATAGAGAGAGAGAGAGAGAATGACAAATATAGGCACATAGAAGGAGAATGACATACAGATACAGACATATAGATATGAATATAATGATACACACACACACACACACACATATATATATATATATAGAGAGAGAGAGAGAGAGAATGACAGATATGACATAGATAGATAGATAGATAATGACATACAGATATTAAGATAATGATATGTGTATATATATATATATATATATATATATATATATATATATAGAGAGAGAGAGATATGCACATAGATAGACAGACAAAGAGAATGACACACACACACACATATATATATATAGAGAGACTTAATTGCATTGATGTCAGATAAATTCACACCAATACAACTGTTAGCTCTATCGCTGATATTGAGCGCTTTGTAATAAGTACAGCAGCGCATATCTAAATATTATATATACAAATTACACACACACACACATACATACATGTATATATATATATATATATATATATATATATATATATATATGTATATTATACATACATATATATATAGATAGATAGATATACGCACATAGAGATACGAACATGATATATCTACATCTATCTATCTATCTATCTATCTATCTATCTATCTATCTATCTATCTATCTATATATCTATCTATCTATCTATCTATCTATTTATCTCTCTCTCTCTCTCTCTATATATATATATATATATATATATATATATATATTTCGTTTCATTTCATTTTTGGAAGTGCTATCTGGTGATCCGGCGCCCTTTAAAAGGACTCTGATGAAATAAATTATTATAATGATACCTTAAAGTGGTCTGTTTTTCTTTTATATATATATATATATATATATATATATATATATATATATATATATATATATATATATATGTAGAATGTCAGAGATATGCACATAGATATAAACACGCTGAGATCAAAATCTGCTCTGCGATATAGAAAGAAATGGGGAAAAGCTTGTATGGGGCTTCAAATTTAGCTAAATAAAATTAAAATGTCTTCAGGTGACAGAACCTCGGGAGAAAATAAAACAATGGAATCAAACTGAGAGATTCCCCAATGAATCGATTGATTCAGTGACAAGGAAAGATGGAAGACAAGAACGGACGATCAAAAGAGAGTAAGAAAAAAAAATGAAGAAGTATTCTCCATCGGGAAATTATGAAACAAACAAAAAAAAGTGTTCGATGCATTAAAAAGTGCCGAGAAGGGAATTAGAAAAGACAAAGATGCGTTTCGGGTTCGCAGAATGAAAACTACTCCGATACAGATAATAAAAACTAAAGAAGGCAAAGATATTATTGGCGTCTGATGCCGCCAGTGGTGACAAGATGTTCAGACAAAAAAAATATGGACGACGAAAGATGAAAGATGTTAACACAACAAAGGCTAGCAATTAGGCTAAAAAAAAAAAAAGAGAAGCTGCTTTAATAGTAAGAATCCTCTCATGCTTGGCATAAAAACAGTCTTTCTATCTACATTTGTCTTCGTGCAGTCTATGTGTCTTTGCTAAAATTCACTCAATTCAAGGCTCGACAGCCCCCAAGGTAGAGGCTTTAAAAATAGTTAAGATGGATGAGGTGCGTGATATAAATAAAAAGTTATAGTTAATTATTTATTAACCCTGAGGAGACGACATCGGCCGAAAAGTCAAACGACGAAGATGACTGGGTCGATCTGTCGGCCCAATAACACAAGCCTCGAGATTAGCTAGTTGCTCTTCGTACCAGCCAATCAGATTGCTTCTTGCATTTCTTGCTCAATGGCGGTATCTATGATAGTTTGCTGACTTCTGTGATTTTATAAAGTTTTTTGCTTTTTTTCCAGGTGAGGGCATGTGAAAACGGCTCCGTCTTGGCAGTAAAACTCCAAATAAGGCTACGTTTCCAAAGGTTAAGAGGTTAAGATGCTAATATAAAGAATGGGGTGTATGATATGAATGAAAGGTGGTAGGAACAGAAGATTATGAGGATAAGGAGGATAAATAATGATTAATCTTTGACATGTAAAGATTAAGAATGTAGTTTAAAGGGAAAAACCCCACATGGGATCTTATTCCACGAAGAAAAATTCTAACGAGAAAGCTTTATTACATTTAGAACACGGGGGAAATGTTTTGATTCCGTGGAAATGGTATGTCCTAGCTGTAAGGTGCTGAAATTGCAGAACTAAAGAATGGAGCCCAACTGAACATGTGCCATGGAAATAGCATTATAGTAGCGAAGGGCTTCAATGTTGTGCCTATGGTATATAGGCTGCAGATTGCAGAATAAATGTCTCCTCCTTATAGGATTGCCCCAACTGTAAAGGTCTGAACTGGCGGAACTAAAGAATGGAGTTCATTTGAACATATGCCATGGAAATATAAATAGAGTAGGGATAGGTTTGCAACGTTGCGGTTTTTGCAGAGTGGAGAATAAATCTTTTCTCAAAAGACCGTGTAAACGCTGTTTTAGGAATCAGTGTAGAACAAAAATGGCGGATTGCTACCATATCTAAGCTGAAGCTGTTCAATCTTCTCTTTTGAGCCTTGGTGGACATAACAGCTTATTCAAGACATTTTTTTTACAAACCATCTGAATTAATTTTAGAAGTTTGAATTTAAATAAACTTTAATTTTATTCTGTTAATATTTTTTTTTTGCAAAACACTCACCTCAAAAGAGAGTAGAAAAAACAAACCTAGTCAATTTATTATTTTTTTTATTTACTCTTTATTTTTATATAATTTTAAATTTATTTTATTAATTAATTTTTTTATATATATAAGCAACTCCAGCTCAGATATGACAACAATATTTCATGTGGAGGTCTAATCTGACTCTTCTAAAGATTAAACATGGCAGAAGAAATCAGCTATTTTTTTGAGTGGAACTATGAGCCAACCATTTCCCCAAGGTTGGAAAGTGAATATTGTGCAGCTCCAGCTCAGATATGACGACAATATTCCATGTGGAGGTCTAATCTGACTCTTCTAAAGATAAAACATGGCAGAAGAAATCAGCTATTTTTTTGAGTGGAACTACGAGTCAACCATTTCCCCAAGGTTGGAAAGTGAAGATTGTGCAGCTCCAGCCTAGATATGGCAATACTATTCCATTTGGGGTTCTAATCTGACTCTTTTAAAGATCAAGCATAGAAGAAAGCGGAAGAATGAGTTGGCCATTTTCCCAGCATCTTTAGGATTGAATCATCTGTAGGAAAGAACCCAGATGTGAAGTAGTGTGGTCTAATATGACTCTTGTTAAAGCATAGCAGAAGAACATTATTTACATTATTCGGACTATTATCCTCATCTTTGTCGCCATATTTATTACAACGTTTCGGCCGTAGAATGTAGAACTGAACCCTTTGTTTCGCTTAATGGATGTCAGTTAATTCCTGTTAATTTTCCCTCCACTCCCTTAACCGGGCAACTAACGTTTTGTGTCCCGTCACTAAATCTAACCAACGCCTTTATCCACTGTGCCATGTGTCCTTGAGGACATCTGGGTATGAATTTCTGGGTATTATAAACCTAATGTCTTCAGCAACCATTTTTACCAGTGCTTATATTGCAATTTTTGCTGTTATCATTGCGTGTTTTTACCAGAGCTCATATCGCAATTTTTGTTATTATCATTGATTTTCTCTGGCACTCCTTATTATTTTCCCATATTGTATACATTTCTATGCTTGGTCGGCTCAGGAGATTTTTGTGGTCGAGCATATGTGCTGATTCCTTAAGTTTACGAATTTTCCAATCGTGTTCTTTGTCTGTAATCTCAGCTTGATCGCACAGAGGGCGGTGATCTCCTATTTCTCTTCATATGTGGTCAGCCACGCCTGATTTTTCCACTTCCCCTCGTGTTACAGCTTTCTGGTGTTCTTGAAGCCTTACCTTAAGGGGGCGGCCTGTCTCCCCTTTATATTTCTTTCAGCAGCTGGTCAGTCTCGACATTGCGTAACCGACAATTTTTCCCGGCATATTTAGCAATGGATTGTATATAGGAGTTCCACTTGAGATATAGGATGAATGAGGAAAGAGGACTTGGAAAATTTCACAGGAGAGAGGAAAACAACGAGACAAGATAAGAAAAAGACAAATGTTAGGAAATTTGGGGGGGGGGCATGATCGCCTACGTCTTGAAGGGACGCGGCAAACGGATGTGCGGAAAGTAAAATAGGCGAATCGAGTTCAAATTGTCGTTGTCGTTTTCTAAACTGCGGTGGGGGATACACCTATAGGCGAGAGGTTCACGCTGCCTTGCCGTGTTCCAGTCTTGTATTTGCTCGAACTATTGTACCCGAGGAGTCCGTGATATTTCTGTTGCGGCTCGAAATAGGGTGGGAAGTTCCTCTCTTCGAGACGACATTCGAGGTGGATTTGTCTTTTGAAGTTACCTTCTTCTTCTATCCAGGTGATTGGATTTCTCATAGCCCAAACCCTCTCCAGGCTGGCTTTGAATTAAGAGGTTTTTCAACTCCTCGGCCGGTTGCCACCCAAGGCAACAATCTGTTTTGCTATTTACCCATAGCTGGCGGTGGGTGGGAAGAGATGAATTCATTCCAAGGGTATTAGTACGTAATTGAATGTAATGAACTCGATTGGAATTCGAACACGCCTCTCCTCAATCCGAACCGCTATCCATTACTCCACCGTGCCGCCACCGTGCCTCTACCGAGTTCAAATAGCGTTCGTTTCTTTTCAGTTCATTTCGCAGCTTCCGTTATGAGCTAAATAACAGGGTATACTGGTCCCTCTAGCCTTAGTTGTCAGCCAGTCTAGAAGAAGAAAAACTGAATTCAAACCTGATAAGCGTTGTTTAAAGTCTCCATGGTCCTGTCATCTGCATTTCCGAAACAAAAACAAAAAATGAGTTTTCTTTTTTTTCCGAGGAGGTGAAGTATGATGTCAGGGCCACAATGATTGAAATAAACATTGTCGTTTCGCCTTTAAAAGAATAAGTGTGTGTGTGTGCGTGTGTGTGTGTGTTTGTTCGAGGGGAATTCTCCACTCTGTTGCGATTACTTTTTTATTGTTTTCGTGAATTCAGTGAACAGAGAAAATCTCCAAATATGGAACCGTTTTTGTCCGAAACCTCATGACCATTTCCAGTCATCGTCAAGAACGTTAATATTGCCAGATTAGACAAAAGGTTTGATTAATTTAAACCACGTATATAAATTTTTCCTTCTATATATATATATATATATATATATATATATATATATATATATATATTTAAATAAGTTTTTTGTGGTACAGAATTTAATAATAGAAAGGAACCGATAGTAAGAAGGCATTTTTTAAAAAAGACAAAACAGAACGACCGGTTTCGTCCCAGGACTTATCAAGTATTTATTTTGGGAATTTAAAAGCGTGTAAATTATTTAATTATCGAATGTAATTAAATGGGGGAAGAAAAAAAAATTATGAATTACAAGGAGACTAGAGTCCAATAATATTCAGACCCAGCAAGCATTCCCTCTGTTTACAAAGGGAAGGCTCACGGGATCTGATATACAAGGACTCCAGGACCTTAAGGTGAAAAGTGGAGTGGGACCTCGATAAAATAATAAATCGGTCACCACTAAAATTTTCCACACATTCCCTTCAATTTATCAAATGTTCAGCAATGGCAGAACCAGAACTGTTAGTCAATTGGCTATTTCTAGTGGACGGATTCAAAATCCTGGAGGGTAAATGCTGTTTAATTCTTAAATCCAAATGCTGGGACGTCCTACCTATGTAGTCATGTCCACAACTACACTTGTATTGGTAAATCACTGAATTAACATGATGGGGAGGTAGGACATCCTTACGAATGGAAGAGAAAGCAGAACGGGTACCGAATATTACCCTAACCTATATATAATATATATATATATATATATATATATATATATATATATATATATATATATATATCATTCGTTAGGATATTGCTGCGACACATATGGCCCGGTGCCACTGGTATATACGTTGAGATACTTGATAAAATCTATAGAAGAATCTGCAATATTATTGGTCCTGATCTGGGGGCTCGGCTTCAGTCACTTTCCCAGCGCCGTACAGTTGCTTCTCTGTGTCTTTTCTATAAATACTTTCATGGTAATTGTTCGGATGAGCTCTTCTCTATGGATCGCTTTAGGGCGCCTTGAGGTAGTGTAATGGTTAGCAAGCTTGGCTCGCTAGAACAATTACGACTGAGTAGTGAGTTCGATCCTCACTGGGTACTCCCTAATTTCGGCCTTGTGCCACATCTAAGCTACGCTTGGAAAAACGTTTCTGTAGTTAACAGAATAAATATCGCTTTTCTCTCTGGATCTGGTCAATTTACAGTTGAACTGGCTATGTGATGCTGTAAATTCTATGCTAACAGTTTCTTTTCTCACACTTCTCGCTTGTGGAACTACTTTCCGGTTGCATTCTTTCTAACCAACTTTAATTGGCAAAAATTTAAATGCAATGTCAATCGTTATCTATTCTTCTCCTGATTACTCTTCCCCCTCATTAGTAATCTTTCCACACCCTGTAACCTCTAACCGACTAATATATATATATATATATATATATATATATATATATATATATATATGTATATGTATATATATATATATATATATATATATATATATATATATATATATATATACAAGTATAGGATTGATGTATACGGAATAAATTCCAATAACAAAAAATAATATTCTTAAAAGAGTGCTCAATACAGAGTAGAGCAAATATAATTATTTCTTCGAAAATTATAACATAAATATGTCATAAAATCACTACAAAAATAGTCATTTTGTTTTAACAATTCTTGTGTCTTATCAAGAATCTACATTCAACACCATCACTTGATTTTATAACGTTTTTATGTTATAATTTTCGAATAAATAATGATATATATATATATATATATATATATACATATATATATATATATATATATGCTTTTGCGAATCAACGTATTTAGTTTGTTTTCTCAAATACGTATTTTGTTGTCGTGATTGCTAGAATTTCCTATCAAAGACCATTCGTGTTTTTGGAGAGCGTTTCATACACACAGACATATATATATATATATATATATATATATATATATATATAAATATTAAAGGAAAACAGAAAGAGTCGGTGAAACCAACGGACAACTTGCCAAAACCTAAAACTCTGATCCAGATACAGTATCGGATAATACCGGCAATACTGAAAAAAGAAAGAGAAAAAAGGCCTAAAGACAAACTTATCTGCTTAGTAAAGTGCTCGACGCCTCCATTGCCTAGACCAAGTAAAAACTTGAACAGCTTCAAGTCATGTGAAGATCGCGTGAATTTACTTTGTTAAGCGTATATATATATATATATACATATATATATATATATATATATATATATATATATATATATATATATATAAACAAGCATTACATTTAATTTCTTTGTGGAGTTTTTTTAAAACATTTAAATTACTATCAAACGTTAAAATCTGTGTTTATCTAAATTGCTAAATCTATACCACCCCTCTCTTTCCGCCGAAAACCCTAAGTACATCTCTTATCTCTTATCCCTCTACTTCCCCGCTTTTTACTTTTTCCCCTTTTTTATTCTTTTTCCCTTTTTCTCATATCATTTCCGTCAAGTTGACCGATTAAATAGGTCAATGTCTTATCCTTACCCCTCCTCCTCAATACTAAATTTAAAAACTCTCCCTTCCCTCTCGAAACTCGATCATGTCTCTCACACTATTCCTCACCACCCTCTATGTCAATTTATATAAGCTTATATATATATTGGTAAAAAATTGCTTGTTAGAAAGATTCTGTACAAAAGATATAAAAAGTATAGACTAAAATGCGGATTTGGGAAAAAAGGCATCTAATATTTAATATAGTGATATTTATAATATATGAATTTTTACAGAGAAGAATTAAAACTTTCTTACTTACAATTTGATTTTCAGCGTTTTTTTGTTTTTTTGTTGTTTTCTTAGAAAAATAATTTATCTTATTAACATTTTTTAACATTTTTTAACATTTTTACTTTAACCGGTTTCGCTTATCTTTTCAAAAAGTTTTAACTGTTTCTATCTCCACGTGTTGATGCTTATGTTTTATGCCACTGAAAAAAGTGAAACTCAAGGGGCATAACTTGTTATATATGTCGTTTATGGTAAGGGAAATTGGGTAGAATCTATGCAATAAATTAAGTATGGGTTTGATGGAAAATGTTTCCTTATTAATCCGCCTTTGTTCAGTGTAATCTGTAGTCGCATTGGTAGAATGGAAAGACACTAAAATTTGGCAGATTTCGTCTTCCGCATTCCTCTATATTTTGGCTAAGGGGTATTTTTTCTGTTGTGGGGCTCACTAATTTGTTGGCAATGAACTGTCATCCTTTGCCGGAGTGACTGGCCCGTTTAGTCAATGTAATATTCGTAGCAACCTTTGCACATAATTATGTATAATAAATTCTCTGAGTCGCACGAGAAATCATTTTTTATTTTGAATTTTGATCCGTCTTTGAACTGAAATTCATGGCCCTCTAATATATATATATATATATATATAAAAGTGAACATAGAAGTCAACACTTAGAGGCGACAGTCTGTTTCATGCTATATGTAATCGTCAGGCCTGACGATTGCATATAGCATGAAACAGACTGTCGCCTCTAAGTGTTGACTTCTATGTTCACTTTTATATTTACACACGCTCTATCTCTGATATTGAGCACTTTATTCCATAAATATAGCACACCTTAAGACTATATTTCTTTATATATATATATATATATATATATATATATATATATATAAAGAGAGGTAGAGACAGAGAGGGGGCGGTTTATAATTTTATGTAAGTAAAATAGTAAAAAGTATCTGGTTACCAACGTCTGATAGTTGTTTTATATTACTTGGTTATTAAAAAAGACTTAATGCTAAAATTCGTCCAATACAAGGTTCGTGAGTCATAAAAGATGAATACAGCCACAATGAATTTACATTCTATCTATAATTTGGTCAGTAATCTTTGCATCAGTTTATACAAGGTAACCAAAAAAGTTCTGTCCGTTTTTTGATTAGTCATTGGATGAAGTTGCAATATATACGAAATGCGTGTAGCAATTGTTTTCAAATTCGGACAGCCGGAAGTAGGAACATCAGACGTTATAAAAAACACGCGCACCGTGCCCGCCCATCAGTTATAAGCCGTACAGCTGTGAGAAGGATGGATGTGTCTAGAGATCTCCTTCGGGACTGTTTGCTTTACGACTTCAAAGTGGGCTTATCAGCAGCTGCATCAAGTCGCCGCATAGGTCAAGCGTTTGGGGATAGTGCTGTGGATGAACGTACTGCAAGGCGTTGGTTTCGAAAATTCAAGTCGGGAGATTTGTCTCTCCATGATGAGCCTCGCAGTGGACGACCACAGGTCTTGAATGACGGAGTCCTGAAGACGGCCACTGAAGAGGACAGTAGTCTAACGTGTGGTGAACTTGCAAGACAGTTCAACGTTTCCGATGAAACAGTTAGACTTCACCTGCACCGCCTAGGTAAGACGTACAATCGGATCAAGTGAGTTCCGCAAACGCTGTTGGAGGTGCACAAGGGACAACGAGTGGCAGCCTGCGTATCGCTGCTTTCTTGCCATCCTTATTCAATCGAGTACTTACCAGTGATGAAAAGTGGGTTCTGTACGAAACTCCTAAGCGTTCCAGACATTGGGTGTCTCCTCAGGATGCTGCCCCTCACACCGCAAGACCGCCTATGCCCCCCCCGCAAGATAATGCTTTGTGTCTGGTGGCCAGGTCGTCAAGTGGTTCATTATGAACTGCTACCAATGGGCCAAACGGTCACTGGAGACCTATACTTGCAGCAATTGAAACGTGTGCAACAGTCATTGCGCCAGAAGGAGCCAGCACTCGTGAATCGCAAAGGTGTGCTTTTCCTCCATGACAACACCAGGTTGCATGTCGCGGGAGTGGTCAGGGATAGCATACAGCAACTTGGGTGGGAGACTTTGTGCCATCCACCTTATTCACCTGACCTTGCATCATCCAATTACCACCTCTTCCAATCCCTGGATAATCATCTTCGTGGGAAATCCTTCACCAATGAAGCTGACTTGCGCAAAGCCCTCACGGACTTCTTTGCATCAACCCAAGCCCCCCCCCCAGTTCTACCACAAAGGCATTGAACAGCTGGAGACACGTTGACAGAAGGTGCTGGATGCCGATGGCGATTACTTCGAAGACTAAATATAAGTTACACATACTGTGAAGCGTTTTTTTCCCTTTAAAAGCGGACAGAACTTTATTGGTTACCTTGTAGCTACTGCCAAAGTCTTTCTTCCTGGTTTCCATTGCATTCCTATAATAAAGTTATTGGCAGTACATTTACATTATAGATGTAACTGTTCTATTCTGACAGTAATGCTTCCATTCATTGCTGACCACTGACAATCCATTCTTTACTTTCTTTTCAAAAGACTTTTGCACTAAGAAAAATAATTCGTGATGTCAGGATTTATATAAGCGATTAGCAATCTATATTTTAATGAGCCAATTTTTATTTCTGTAACAAAGTAAAAACGGCACATCATAGCGAGAATTTCGTTAGAACAATACTGTTTAAATGCTCTGACTTGAAGAATAAAGCCATTTTAAATGTAATTTGCTTAGTTTTGGTTTGGTTTCCTTTGTTTTAATGGCATATCAACTTCAGTGGATTATTTAATGTCGACAAGATTTTTTCTAAAAATATATTTCTGGTAATATATATATATATATATATATATATATATATATAATTTTTTTTTTTTTCGCAAAAATATATTGCTGGTAATATTTTTTCCTCAAAAATGTATTGCTCATAAAAAAATTTTTCTTCAAAAATTCATTGCTGGTAATAATTTTTTGCGAAAATATATTCCTGCTATTGAAACCTATTTTTACACTTTCATAGTGTTTTAACCCCAGTTTTGGGGATAAGTATTTGCCCAAGCTGGGAGCCTAACAGAACTGAAGTGTAAAACAGAAGTTAAGATGAAATAGAAAAGAAAGAAAGAAAGAAAGAAAGAGAGAATGGTGAAAGAAACTACAGAAAGGGTAAAGAGGAAGTTAAGATAAAATAGAAAAGAAAGAAAGAAAGAAGAAAGAAAGAAAGAAAGAAAGAAAGAAAGAGAGAATGGTGAAAGAAACTACAGAAAGGGTAAAGAGGAAGTTAAAATAAAATAGAAAAGAAAGAAAGAAAGAAAGAAAGAAAGAAAGAAAGAGAGAATGGTGAAAGAAAGAACAGAAAAGGTTAAAGAATGATTTAAAATATAAAGAAAGAAGAAGAAAAATGAAAAAAAAAGTCAGAAAAAAGAAGAAATCAAAGAATTACAGTCAAAAGGAAAATGAAAGAAGCAAACGAAAACAACAAAAAGGCAAGAGCAAAGATGCCGGTTTATCTTGCTAAATGTAACGTAGGTCTTCATCTAATTATGATTATTTTTCCTCCAAAATAAAAGACATTTCTCCCCAAACCTTTCTCCTCCTCCTCCTCCTCCTCCTTCCCCTCCCCCTGCTGCTGCTCACCAAAATTTGAGTTAAAATAAAGAAGAAATAAATACAAAAGTAACAACAATAAATTGGATCGGTTAAGACCCCCAACTCTCAACTGAAGTGGAGAAATATCGCAGTCTCTGTCTTCTTGCCGGTAGTTGGATCATGTGACTGGCTGCTGGTGATCATGTGACACACCCCATGCTTTCCCTGGAAGCCATTTTTCTCAAAAGACATTTCTCCCATTTTTTTTTTTATCCTTTTACGTTCTTTCCTGGCCTTTGTTATCTTAGTCATAGTCATTCTTTCTCTACCACCCACATCATCATCATCATCATCGTATATATCCCCCCCCCCTGTCCACTGTCCTTTAAAAGTACTACGGAGGCTTTTATTTACACCAATATGCCATACTTTTTTTTTTCTATTTCTCTGGGTCATCCCCTCTGTCGAAAAGACATCAGCTGCTCAAGATTTCCACCTTGCTTTCACATTGACGCCGTTTCCCCAGTCTCGCTTCTATATCAACATTATCATCCAGCATCACGTTTAGGTTACCGTCGCTTTATGCCAGTTCCATTTTAACTATCCGTCCTGGGTAAGACGATAAACTACATCCGCGTCCTGGGTAAGACGATAAACTACATCCGAGTCCTGAGTAAGACGATAAACTACATCCGCGTCCTGGGTAAGACGATAAACTACATCCGCGTCCTGGGTAAGACGATAAACTACATCCGAATCCTGAGTAAGACGATAAACTACATCCGCGTCCTGGGTAAGACGATAAACTACATCCGCGTCCTGGGTAAGACGATAAACTACATTCGCGTGCAGGGTATGACGATAAACTACATCCGCGTCCTGGGTATGACGACAAACTACATCCGCGTCCTGGGTATGGCGATAAATTACATCCGCGTCCTGGGTATGACGATAAGCTACATCCGAGTCCTGGGTATGACGACAAACTACATCCGCGTCCTGGGTATGACGATAAACTACATCCACGTCCTGGGTATGACAATAAACTATGTCCGACAGCAAGCCCTCTGATTAGGAGGTTTTGAGGAGCGTGGAGCCACCTCTTAATTGTTGGTGTTCCCAGGTCCACTGTGATTCGGGGGTCGTAGCACCTGTTAGGGTCCCAGCTATGGGCAAATATTTAACCTCCCAAATGGGGTCAAAATGTCTATGAAAATGTAAAAAAAAGGTTTTAATACCAGAAATATGTAAGAAATTATTACCAGCAATAAATTTTTGAAATAAAAAATCATTATCAGTAATTAATTAACAGCAAGCCATTATTTCCTTAAAAAAAAATATTACCAGCAAATGCAAAACAGAATTATCTTCCCTAGTTTACTAGGATGCACGGTGGAGTAATAGATAGCGGCTCGAGTTGAAGAATCGGAGAGCCGAGTTCGAATTCCAATCGAATCCGTTACATTCACTTACGTGCTAATACCCTTGGGAAAGGTATGAATGATCCTCCCATCTATGGGTAAAATAGCAGAACAGAACGGGTTCTTGCATGGCAACTGGTCTACCACAGAAACTTACTGCGGGGGGGGATCTGCCTCGTCAGTCATGTATCGAAAGATTCATGATCACCTAAGCATGGCACATAACTGACTGTGATTTATAATGCTGATTTTCAATGCAGACCGGCATCCTCTCTTTAAAATCTCCTGTGAGTTCTATGTCCTCATACGGTTATTTTTCCTCTTGCACAAAATAAATTATTTCATGGACAACTGCACTTGTCCGAAGCTGTATCCCTCAGTTGAAGGATTGACGGCGGGTTTGTATTGTCAACTACAATATTAATATTTGCAAGTTCGGATCTAATTGTCCTTAGCTACAAAATTTCTAGACGACCTCATATTGTATGACCAAAAGTAACATTCCAAAAAATTCGTCATTGGTGTTTCTTTAAGAAGTTTCATTAGATGCCCTAAGTAGTGAATCCTCTTATTTTGAGAGTTTTGCCAGATCTGCTTCGCCAAGATATTTCTGGGTGATCCCTTTTTTTTCATTGCATCGTCTGAAGCATTCTTCCAAGACTTTCTTCATTGGTGTCACTTTAGACATCCTCGTGACAGCCCCCCATCCTCTTCATATTTAAGTCGAAGAGAAAATAATAGCATTATCAAGATTATGATCTTCCACACCACTTCAGATAAAAGGTTAGGAAGGAAACAGCTACTGGACTTGAGAAATCTGTTTTCCTAAAAATATTATTTCAAGAGAAAAATTTTATGAATTTCAATGAATGTCGAATGATTATTTATATCCTTAGCATTACCATTCTGATGAAAGGGTAAAAAAAAAAAGGTTCTCTAAGATGATGAAAAGAGTGAAGTTTTATTTTGGAGTTGGTAGCATTAACAAACTATTTCTTGCCCCAGTTAACAAACACATTGCAGGTCATTTTGATGATCAGCTACCAACTTGACCTTATCGAACCTGTCAAAGTTACTATTAAAACAGGAGTAAATGATCTTACCATCAGCATAAATACAGAGTTAAACCACATGTCATTTTCTTTCATTCTCATTCGCCATCTATGCGAAAGTGTCCTCCAAGAACTTGAAATCATTTTGGATTTATGAACTGGTTTCAGTAGATTTTTAGTTTGGAAATAAAAGACATGAAAGGCTGGAAATGATTCTCATTGTTCCCCCATTTAAAATTCACAAACCATACACAACTCTTTTAAAGATAATAGGAGTAGATAGGTACGCCTATCGCCCAGTTCACACTCTTTCTCCACTTTTTCGGTAGGTGTAGAGGTTAACCCCTTGTTTCCCGCTTTCTTCTAACGTTTTTTTTTCTTCTTATTTTTCTATCACACTTAGTTGCCCCTTAAGTATTAGTGCCATGCTTGAAGGAAAATTTATTTTAAAAGAGATATATTGAAATGTGACTTTTCAGAATCTGTGTCTGTTTTCAAAAATTCATTCACGTTTTCACTCGTCACCTATTTGAAAAAGCCATAAAATTTTGTTCCAACTTAATGCAATGTCCTACTTCATCATCATCAGCAGCAGCATCGGCAGCAGCATCGGCAGCAGTAGCATCAGCAGCAGTACCAGCAGCAGCAGCAACTTTCAACCTTGCTATGGTTAGTCGGAACTTGACAATCCCTTTCCACACTGTTCGGTCCTGCATTGCTGTCTCCAGATCCCCAATGTCCAAATTTGAGTCCCGAGCTATCGTGTCTGGGAAAGTCAATTTTCGTGAGAAGACACTTCCAGAAGGATGTCATAGGAGTAAGGATGAGACGATTTCCCTGTTCTACTTAGTGCAGAAAACAGGTTAAGAAATCAGACGTCACGCTTCTTTTCTTTTTTATATATGTATCTAGAATATATATATATATATATATATATATATATATATATATATATATGTGTGTGTGTGTGTGTGTGTGTGTGTGCGTATGTATGTATGTGTGTATATATATATAAAAGTGAACATTGAAGTCAACGCTCACAGGCAAGAGGCTGTGTCATGCTAGAAGCAATTTTCAGGCGGCCTGAGGATTGCATGAAACAGCCTGTCGTCTCTGAGTGTTGACTTTAATGTTCACTTTTATATTTATATTTACATACGTTCTATCTCTGATATTGAGCACTTCATCCCATAAATATAACACACATTAAAACTATATATATATATATATATATATATATATATATATATGTTTGTGAAAAAAGAAAAACACAACAGTTTCCTATTTTACCCCCAAATAATTTTGTGGGTAAAGCTGAGATGAAATTGGAGTAACACTTATCAGAATATCAATTCATTTATAGCAGCCATTTTGGGTAATCATTTTGACTACCGGCCCGATTTTGAATGCGTAAGTTTAGGTCGATCAAGTGCACATTTTCCGATGGGCAGTTTCAAATTACAAAGTTCCGAACAACAACCTCCCACAAAAATACGCACGTTTTCCCAAGTCGAAGCTCTAAGTACAAAACAAATCTTCAAACAACTTCTAAAATCTCTCAGATCCTGTTATCTATTTCAAGATGCACAACATGCCAACAGTATGTAACAGCAGCAGCAAAGTCAGCTTCAGGCAGGCAAGAAAAATAATTTTAATTCTTCAAGTCCTAGGTTGGAGACAATAACGTTGTAAGTTTGGTGACATATTAATTGAGGAATATCGATTTAAACTCATTGGAGACAGCGAGTAATAACTGTACACTACTAATAGAAAATAAGTCGAGATATCCGGAACAAGAACAGTCTACCAGCGTAGATTAAATAAAGGGTTATCTGGATCGATAATGACCTGATAAAGGCCAAAGGACAAAACAGCCGAAAGGTGGTTGTAATAATAACAACAAAGATGAAGACATTAGTTCAAATGTAATAATTAAAATAAAACTGCCAATCATAAATTGATCATAATTTGCCTTTCCTATAAGAGTTTGGCGTAAAGTCAATATAATGGGTAACAGAATAATAATAATAATATATATATATATATATATATATATATATATATATATATATATATATATTAGGTTGGTGCAAAAATAAGGACGTAGTAATGTCGTTTTTTGACGTTAAAAAATACGTCAAAAAACGACATTATTACGTCATTATTTTTGCACCTACCTAATATATATATATATATATATATATATATATATATATATACATTGTGTATTTAGGCAACAATCCCTCTTTCATGCACATTTCATTGAAAACGACAGACAAGGTGCTTTTAATTAGTTTTTATACAATTTTTCATGCGATCTAAATTTCTTTTCTTTTCGGATGATAAATTATATAAAAACTGTCCTAATGTTCTTCTTATCCGAGCGCTTTCGGCTATACATTTAGCCATTTTCAAGGATTATATTTTGACTGTTAAAATAAGAAACAGTTTGTTGTATGTATGTTTTTATAAAGTGTTTTCATTTTTTTTTTGTTTCAAGACATGATCAAGATATCATGTCCATGTTCAAAGTTAATATTATTAAGTGTTGATTTGTTTGTTTTTATTAATAAGGCTTCCATTATTTTTAGCTTTTTTTGCATGTAGATGATGCTATTATATTAGTGTTGTCGACAAGTATGTTACGAATAGTGTCCGGTAGGTCTCCATGAATATTTAAATGAGATCTAACTGAGCTATTGTCAGAGAGGTGTAGAGTGAGTCTGCGTGTCAAACCTGTTGTAGTGTGGTCTATATAATTATTTACGAGTTTTGAATACAATTCCTTAATGGGCATTTAAATTGGTAAATAATATTTGCCCTATTCAATTTTGTTCTAGGAGGCGAATTATTATTATCATCCGAAAAGAAAAAAATATTAGATCGTATGAAAAATTATATAAAAATCTAAATAAAAGCACTTTGTCGCTTTCAATGAAATGTGCACACACACACACACACACACACACACACACACACACACACACACATATATATATGGGTTTAACAGCGTTGGATGTCAACTGGTCTAGGGGAAGGACAAATCTGAATTCCAAAATATCTGGAGTGTCGTCGTTTGGGGACATTGTGCCATACAGTGCACCATGTCTCTGTATTCAGCCCTTCAAAAAGTGTATTTTTTTCTGCACAAAACCTTCACCACTATAATCAAATCACATGTGCTGGTATCTGGCTGTCGGTTTCTAGGAAATGAGCCGCTTGACTACGTCGAATTCGACTGAGAGTCGAGTATGCATATATATATATATATGTATGTATATAGACTTGCGGCCTGATGATTGCGTCTAGCATGAAACAGTCTGTCGTCTCTGAGTGTTGACTTCAATGTTCACTTTTATACACACACACACTTATATATATATATATATGTATATATATGTGTGTGTGTGTGTGTGTGAACACAACAGCACTCCAGTCCAAAAAATAGCATCAATACTAAGGTTCGCTCAGAAGCAACAGAAAGCAAAAGAAGATATATGTCCTATTTTATGAAAAGAAATGGCAAATATATAAGACAATATCGAAAAATGTTATTTTGGCATGTTTCGCTGATCAAACAGCTTCATCAGAAAAACGCGTTTTATTTCGACAAAATTTACATTGGGGAGACAGAACGAGATTCGTCATAGGAAGGCTGGGATTTTTTAAATTTAAATGTACAGCTTTTGAAATTAGATTTGAATAATTTCACTTGAGTTCTTATTTATAGATTCATGTGTTTTAAGATATTTTGTATCCCACATTGTTTCAATCCCAGTTTACTAAGAACATGAAAAAGCCCGCTCGTTATCGTACGCCATAACATTTTAGGTTGACTCTAAATGTAACAAATTTACACTGTTTCTACAGACCTGGCACCATTTATGCAATCTTTGGACAGATTTTGTGATCCTCAGCGAATTGTTCTTTACATTAAGTATATGAAGGCTTGAGTCATTTTTTATACCTTAAATGTATCAAATTCTAACTCTGTTTTTTGTTTGTTATAAGATTTTCATATCCCACATTGTTTCAACATTTGTTTGGTAGTTTGGTAGTAGTTTGATAGGCTGAAGTAACTTGGTTGTTTATTAACCACAGGGAATTCTTGTAGATCATGGCACTTAGGTTGACTCAGAAACGTAATATATTCATTTGTTTGAAAATTTCTTTCCGCCCCCACCCCACCAATTGCTTCAGTAGACGTTTAAGAACATTGATATGCTGAAGTAGTTTGGTTATATATTAACCACAGTGAGTTCTCATATAGCACTTTAGGTTGATTCACTAAACGTAACAAATTTTTAAGACAGCCCAGGTAACTTTGGATAATTTTTGTGATCCTCAATTAATTAAGTATATGAAGGCTTGAGTCTTCTTTTTTTTTTACCTTAAATGTATCATTTTCAAAAAAATTAGATCTTACAAATTTTAACTCTGCTTTCGGGAAATTATATGACAAACTGGAAAAAGCTTTCTTGTGACGCGTTTTAACTTCAGGACTTCATCGGGTTAAGTGTGTTAAGTTAGTGCGACTACACATGCGGACGAACGAGAGATGCTGGGGTTTTTAGAATTTTTTTTTCTTTATAGAATATTTTTTAGGATTTTTTGTTTATATCTAGCCGAATTCATGATGGAAGGAAAATCAAACGACTGTAAGTATCGTACCAACATAAACTTATCTCTCCATATATATATATATATATATATATATATATATATATATATATATATATATATATATATATATATAAACTGACCACTTTAAGATTCCATGCAATAAATTATTTCACCACAGCCCATTTAAAGGACTACGGATCATCAGACTTTACTTCTAAACAAAAAATGAAAAGAAAATTTACACATTTATTATTTGCTCTGGATTTACATTGAGCTCTCTGGATTTTATCATGCTTAGGTTTACCCATACGGATTACGTAGTTTTTCATAAACTATATATATATATATATATATATATATATATATATATATATATATATATATATATATAGAGAGAGAGAGAGAGAGAGAGAGAGTAAGAGCAAAAATGTCCAAACCGTGTAACAGTAAAATTGTCCAATTGTTAGATTAAGATTTGAACTGTTGTATCTTAGAAATGATTAAAGATTTTTTACTGGAATTTTCAAAGACTTTTATAACATTACTGGACTCATTTATCATTATGGAGAGTTCATGCTATGTTGGCATAAATATTAGCTTGAATTGTTTGAAAACATCCATTGGTGTGACGAGGCTATGTCCCATGTTGCTGATTTCACCAATCGTCCCATCTGGGCGTCGTGTGATAATGATCCGGACATTACGTTTGAGAGGATTCGACCAAAAGAGAGATTAGCCAAACGTACCACATTATATTACCAACAAAGTAGGATAAGTTGTCCTGTTTGTGTGTTTATACATCTTTGATTTTGTCCGTCCTGGGTAAGACGATAAACTACATCCGACAGGAAAGGCTTTTGATCGGGAGGTTTTGAGGAGCGTGGAATAACCTCTTAATTGCTGGTGTTTCCAGATCCACTTTGACCCGGGGTGGTAACACCTGTTAGGGTTCCAGATATGGGCAAATAATTAACCAGCAAACTGAGGTCAAAACATTATGAAAGCGTAAAAACAGTTTTTAGTACTGGCAATACATTTTTGGAAAAAAAAATTATTACCAGCAATATATTTTTTAAAAATTATCAACAGCAATAAAAAATATTGTCGGCATTAAATAATCCATTGAGGTTGATATGCCGTAAAACAAACCAAACCAAAGCAAACAATTTTGTTGATTTTGTACACTTTTCGTTTGGCATTACATATGCAATAACTGAGAGAGCTGAGGATTTTTAAAATATCTTTAATTCTTTTCGTCTGGTAGTTATTCAGAGTTACAGATTTGAAAGACCCTTAAATGAATACCTATAATTATGCCAGATTTTATTTTATCCTTGCGATGTGAAAGGCCTTTGATATATCTAAGGTAATCACCCTAGTGATTATTTTTTTCAGTGCCTCACTGAGTGGAATGACAGAGCATCAGCAGTGTGCCTAGAGGAGCAAAATCCATACTGTTTGTCGCTCAGGAGGTTGCTTCTGCAGAAGTGATCAAAAACCTCGTTGATCATAGAGTTTTCTAATGGAATTAATGAGGATTATGGGTTGATATTGTAACAGGCATGAGCATTCACTTGCATTCTTGAAAACTGCATACAATTTAGCAAGCGAAGAAGAATGAACAGATTAGTGGAAAAAATGAATGCAGATTGTCAGAACAATTAATCACGACTATAGAAATAGCGACAGTATA
>OZ010614.1:6567318-6579818 GCA_963932145.1 Acanthosepion lycidas | reverse complement strand
TAATGTGCTTATGGCCATATCACGCTGAAAAACCGGTTACCGTACGTTCACTGAAGTTAAGCAACGTCGAGCCTGGTCAGTACCTAGATGGGTAACCGCTTGGAAATTCCAGGTACTGTAAACTTGGATGTAAGTGTGGTTTAATGGATAATGGCTCGAAATTGGAAGTTGGAAAGCGAAGTTCAATTCCCGTTGGGTTCGTTATATTCACATACGCACAAATACCCATGAGTATGGTATGAATCCACCTCTTCTCCCCCAGCTATAGGTTAATTAGTAAAACTTGTATCACTAAAAAATTATTATCGCAAAAAAATAAAATAAAAATCTAAAAATATTTTCTGGCTTCAAATAACCTATAATGGGTTGATGAACTGTAAAAATGAACGGATTTAATTCATATCAGATCTCGTAACTGATGGTGGTAGGCGTCCGTATTAAAGAAAGAAAATGGCGAAATTGCAAAGAACGGGTGTTTAAACATTTAATTATTTAGTTAGTGAATTTTGCACCGTGTATCGTCAACAAGAGTTGAGAAATACTATATTACAGGATTACATTCGTTAGCTGTATGATCATATCGTGAAGAGATCTGTGTCAAGGTCCAAGAAAAATAGGCAGTGCATTAAAAAAAAAACATTTGGATGTTGTTGATAGTCCTCTTATTTTGGAAAATATGCGAATATTGAACTCCATTATGTTATCATATATTATAATGCAGGTATATCATTTGCAGGTTTAAGTTTAATTACAGCACATATTAAAAATGATGCAAATCTATTTTTCGTCGTTATACATATATATATATATATATATATATATATATATATATATATATATATAGAATACAAATACAAATCCTCAGTCGAATAGCGATTTCAACCAACAAGACCTATATTATTGTCATTGTCAACTCAGAAGTATATATATATATATATATATATATATATATATATATATATATATATATATATATATATATATATATATATATATATAAATTGATTTAAATTATAGTTTGAAGATGGGCGAAAAACCCAAATTTTAAATCAATTAATTTATAATATAAATTCTCTGTAAATTTACATTGAGCACTATTATTTGTAAAAATAAAAATATCTATAAGAACACCGGATTATATACCTTACTGTTCTTTCTTTCTTTATATATATATATATATATATATATATATATATATATATATATATATATAAATTTGTGAAGCATAAGAAGTATATACATATATATATATATATATATATATATATATATATATAAAGGGGAGAAAGCGGAAGAGGGGAAAAAGTCAGAGAGAGAGAGAGAGAGAGAGAAGATAGTCGTTTTCAGACAGGAAATATTCAGAATTCACTGGCCGAACAGTTCGCATAACTGTCGATGAAAATTCATGTAATTTATACTTAAAACAGTTTTTCAGAAAAAGAGACGTCTGAAGTCCACTGTTATAGCACATTCTATTATTAACGTGATTTTCGAAGTGGATTTCGGCTCTTTGATTAACAATTCAGAACCATTATCCATTAAAACAAACGTACATCCAAGCTTACAGCGCCTGGTATTCCTAAGCAGTCACCCATCTGGATGCTGACCATGCTTGACGTTGCTTAACTTCGGAGACTGTCCATGACCCGGTGTTTCAAAATGATGTAGCTCTAAGCCTCCCGGTATGCGAGAAAGAAAGAAAAACTTGAAAAAAGATCATCAAAGGGAAAAGTTCCGTAGTTTTCAACGACAAATGCCAGAAAAAGAAAAAATTATATATATATATATATATATATATATATATAAATATATATATATATATGTATGTATGTATTTATATATTTTATATATATATATATGTGTGTGTGTGTGTATTAACAACTAATATTATCTATATCTATCTATCTATCTATCTATATATATATATATATATATATATATATATATATATATATACATATATATAGCCTGAAGCGATTCATAGATCATAGTATATATATATATATATATATATATATATATATATATATATATATATATATATATATATATATAAAGAGAGAGAGAGGGGGAAAGAGAGATATTTGCCTGAAGATTGGGTTCAGGCCAGAAACGGATTGTCGCCATTCAATGTTGACCCTAGTGTCCTATCTACCACAGTTTCTCTGTATCTTTTTATTTGTATCGATCTTAGCTAAGCTTTTAATTTCTATCAGTTTACAAAAATGCCCAATAGCCACAAGAAGAAAATGAAGTGTCATTGAGACTACAGACCCCACATTTGATGCAATCAATCTATATTTCTAAAAAATGTAAACAAGAGAAGCTCACGCTTTTCAGCAACGAACTGCAAAGTAACTCCTGTTATAGATCTTAGATACTTGCGTAGGGTTTGTGTGAGTGTGCATGTATATATATATATATATATATATATATATATATATATATATATATATTCTTGGTCACCGCTCCTCTTCAACTCACAATTGGGGTTCATGGTGACATTCAAGGCAAAATAGTGCAACGGCTTGCCGTTTTCCTTTTGGTTTTCACAGAGGATTGAAAATGCGGCACCGAGATCCGAATATGCTACTACCAAAAAAAAAAAAAAGCGTTAACCAAGGTACTGAGAAATGGTGAAAAACCGTTAAAAATAAAGAAAAGAGCGCTGGGTTGTTGTGTATTTATCAGTCCTTTTGTATGGCAGTGAATGCTAGACAATCTCCCTACAGATGAACAGAAAACTAGAGGCAGCAGAAATGTGGATCTACAGAAGGATACTGAGAATGCCCTGGACGGTGCCAGTAAGCAACGAAGATGTCTTAAAGAAAATGCCAACAGAAAGAAACACTTATACTCACAATCAAGAAACGATAGCTTTCTTTCTACAAATATTTCCATGACAACTGTCTGACGAGGTTTTTACCGGAGTACCCCGATTACATGAATTTAAGCGTGCTACTAGATTGGCATCTAGGTCCCACCCTTTTACTGTCGAAATATCTAATTTTAATCGCTACTTCTACTCCAACAGTTTCTTTTCTCGCACTCCCCCCCTGCTGAACTCCCTTCCATTTAATTACTTTCCGGATAAATACAATCTTCAAAAATTTAAATGCAGCGTCAATCGCCATCTTCTGACGCCTTGAAGCCCGTTCATCATTTATCCTTTCCTCAATCCCCTCTACATCCAGTCTTTTCTCTCAATTTCATTCTCTGTAACCTCCTGCATACTAGTGACATTCACGCCTTGCTTGGGGTGAAATTATATATATATATATATATATATATATATATATATATATATGCGTAGTACTTAGTGAAAAGTGCTCAATATCTGTAGTAGAGCTAACATACTCAGTTGTATGGAAGAAAATTCCGCCTCCCACAACCAAACCTAATCAAACATAAAAAAGTATAAATAGATCCAGTTTTAAAAAATAAACCAGTTTGTCTGATGATCATAAATGCGTGAAACCCAGGTTCACAAACTCATATCCATACAACTGAATATATATATATATATATAAGTGAACAGGCTGTTTCATGCTAGACGCAATCATCAGGCCTAATCGTGGCCTGACAATTGCATATAGCATGAAACAAACTGGCGCCTCTAAGTGTTGACTTCAATGTTTACTTTTATATTTACACACGCTCTATCTCTGATATTGAGCACTTTATCCCATAAATATAGCACACCTTAAAACTATATTTCTTGATATATATATATATATATATATATATATATATATATATATATATCAAGAAATATAGTTTATATATATATATATATATATATATATATATATATCAAGAAATATAGTTTATATATATATATATATATATATATATATATATATCAAGAAATATAGTTTATATATATATATATATATATATATATATCAAGAAATATAGTTTATATATATATATATATATATATATATATATATATAGGCGGCACTTAATGATTGCGTTTAGCATGAAACAGTCTGTCGCCTCTGAGTGTCGATATATATATATATATATATATATATATATATATATATTGGGTGATTGAAAAGTAACTCCATATTTTATGAATGATGGACTCTCTCATCTTGTAAAAATTATAGTTAGATGGGAGTGTCCATCATACCTAAAATAGCGAAATATTTTCCTACACCCTTTATATTATTTTTCTTTGGTTTTTCTTCGTAATCAAAACAGAATGGTCCATTATTTATCTAAGGTTTTTACAGCGGAGAGGGGCAACACACATGCTAACTTACGAACGGAATAATAATAATAATAATAATAATAATCCGGTTAGTGGCAAATATGTCTTTCCTAATAACAGGCCGGTAGTTTTCAAATTGTGGAAAATAAATATACGTTTCTAAACCCTCAAACACAGATGAACAAAAATTAAATTAAGAAACTCTTATGAACAAAACACAAGCAAAACCCATGCCGCTACTTGCCCACCTTTCCCTCAGGCTTAAAACTTCCGTTCACGCATCACAATGACCGTACATTGAACTGTCAGAGAGTGATAATGATTTTTTTGTGAAATCATCCAGCAGAGTGAACGAACGGAAGAAGATATGCATTATTATTTACGGTTGAATAATGGTGATTATAGTTGAAGAGAGAGAGATACAGACAGACAGACAGACAGACAGAGAAAAGATGGACGCCGGTGGCCTGGCAGTTGGTAGGATATCGAAAAATGAAATAGAAGCAACCCTATTCTTAAAGGAAACAATTGAAAAATAATCTTTAATGATAGATGAAATGTTCGTAGTTCGCCATTTCCTATTTACAACCACTGCCTATAAAAGGTTCGTCTGGGAAAATGGACGACTTCATCACAGACGAAAAGGAGACATGTGATAGCAAAGGTTTGGCTCCACACAAGGATGCTATGGCCGATGTATGTGATCAATGAAGAAGTTTTAAGGAAAATGGAAGCAAAATGGATGCTTATACTTAGAATTCCGGGACATATAATGAGGAAAGAGGACTTGCAGAATCTAACACACAGAGGACATATTGATTGCAAGAGGGACCGGCGGGAAACAGTGAGTTACCTACCTTGTGTAAATTGATGGCAGAACAGGGAGTGGCATGGATAGCAGAAAGAGAAATATTGTTATGAGCCACAAAGAATAGAAAGTTGGGGGAGAGACCAGGGCGCCCACGCTCTGCAAGGACACGAAACATAGAAGTAACCTACCCTGTGCAAATAGTCCCAAAGATCCCTTGGGATCACGCTGCCTCTATTCCATTTCTTCAAACAGTGTGCAAATTACTGCGTTCTACTTAATTTCCACTACAATATCATGAAATTGCAAAGAGCTTTCTAATTGCTTACAGTCTAAATTTTCTCCCATCTTTATGAGCGGTTATACTCTCAATAAGGTTCTTTGCCTTGAACGCCAGTCCTCAAGGTAAGAAAGCCACTAAGACTCAAGAGATTACCGAATGTGAGAGAAAATAAGAAAAATAAAACATTATTAATGAGAGAGATCAATAAAAAGCAGAATTATGAAGAGAGAAGATAACGATTGACATTGCATTTAAATTTGTGAAGATCAAAGTTGACTGGAAAGCAAGAAGCCGGAAGAGAGTTCCACAAGTGAAAATTGAGCTAGAACAATAGAAGAGTAATCAGGAAGACAGTAGATAACGATTGACATTGCATTTAAATTTTTGAAGATCACAGTGGAACAATAGAAGAGTAGCTGTCTGCCACCCCAGACAAAGCTGTCTGGATCTGGGTTCTTCTCTACCCGAAGACAGAGAGTTCGACCAACACAGCTGGAGACGAATCTTCAACTAATTGCTGATACAAGGTTACTTACCTTACCTCCCCCCAAAATCCTCGTTGACCCCGTATACACAGAGTCGTGTAGTTGTCTACCACCCAGACGAGACTCTACCCTTCAGCATACCCTCGTCTGAGTTCCTTTCTACCTGAAGGCTGAGAGTTCGACCAGCACAACTGGAGACGAATCTCTATCTAATTGCCGAAGCAATGATATTTGCCAACCGCCCCACGCAGACAGATGCGGCACAAGGTCGAATTTAACGTGGGATATCCGAGCCTGTAGGCTTGAGCAAAAATTCCCCGTAGACCCTGTAAAAACGGCGTTGGGTAGCTGTCCACCACCCCAGACGAAACTCTGCCCTACTACTAGCTACTGATATAGTCAGTCCACATAGGCGATAGGGAGTGTGGGACATTACATTACGACACACACACACACACACACACACATATATATATATATATATATATATATATATATATATATATGTCTCTCTGTGTGTGCGTGTGTGTGTGCGTGTGTGTGTGTGTGTGTGTGGAAATAGTAAAGGTACAGTGTTAGTATTTGAATAAATAAATAAATATTAAACTTTATTTTTAAATAATTCTTTTCACAATTCTTCGATTGTTATTTTAAAACCTTTGTTTTAATATTCATTTTTTGAAAAGTATTTTTATTTTTTAACTTTTAAAAATTTTCTTTTATTTGAATAAATGAATATTACCCAAAATTTATTTATTGTTCACTTCATATAATTGTATTCAACATTCTTTATTTTATTTCATAACATTTAAATGTAATATCCTTTAATCGTTTTGCTAAGTATGTCGTGAGATTTTCATTTGCTTCCATGTGTGACGTTGCTTAAAAACGTTGAGAAACACTGATCCAGGTATAATAGCTACCTAAGCTCGACGTTGCTTAACTTCGGTGATTGTAGAGGAACCGGTGCTTCAACTTGATATAACCGTAACCCCGGACTGGAGCTACACAATCGTCACTTTCCAGCTTTGAGAGAGTTAAAAAAAGGTTGATATTGCCTTATGGAGTTGGCGACTTATTTTCATCCTGTAATTCCGTTTTCCACAACGTCCTCGTTCTATCGCTACTTCCATGGCAAATGTTCCGGAAAGTTCAATTCTTTCGTGGCACCAGTTAAGAACTTTACATCCAAGACCTACCTTGTGTCATAAACAGAGCTGAAACACCTTCATCTCCCACTTACTCCATTGATAAGAAGGGCGTTCATCTCTAAAAGCTTCTTCCCAAGAACAGCTACTTTGAAGAACAGATGCTTGTGCTAATGCTTTCTTGGTCTTTATTTTTTTAAATGTAAGAATAAAGTTCCACTCAAGCAATTTTTTTGTTTTGTTTTGTTTTTATAACACCTATTTTTCTGGGCCGTGTAGGAGGCCATAGTTGTCAATTCTCACGTCTGTCATTGATACTGGTAATTTGTCTGGTGTCAACGGCTCACAAATTGGTAGAACATTTAGTGTTGTATCCACGAATTTAATTTACTATCGATTATTATGAATGCACTCTCAACGTGGTCCCTTTATTTGAATTTTTATTAGGGCTCAAGTTTGCTCTGGACCCCAAGTGGAACTCGTATAATTTACCACTAAAGATGCTGGGGGGGAAAAGTCATCTCCTTGCAATGATTTAGAAAGTATCGGACTCCTCCTACCATGCTTACAAGAGCCAGTTGTGTCCCTTTAATGTTTTTTTTTTGTTTTTGTTTTTGTTTTTTGTTTGTTTTGTTTTTATGAGTAGAAACCAAGATGGTGAAACCCGAAAAGAATCGCAGTAATGAAAAATTGTGAATCCAAAATGTCAGAAATGCCGGTCCGGATCCGACCCGGAATGTTTTTAATTTGATCACGGAGTCGGTCTGATTCCCAAATCGTATGATATGTTGAGCTACGGCTTCTAGGAGTAACGTTGAAAGGCTGTGACACAGTGACACACTGACATTCGCATTTATTATATAGATTAGAGCCGTTGATGTCTGTTGGATTTCAAATCAGCCTACTCTAAGTAGATTCTTTTTTTTTCTTTACAAGCTCGTTTACCGTATTGTGCTATTATTGTTTTTACGATAATTGGTGATATTATGTGAGGTCCTGGTCTTGGGTTTATTGTCGGTAATTGTGAGATTAGCGCAATCTAGTGAATCATTTTCTCTCTTGATCAGACTGGCCTTTACTGAGTCGAAGTTAGGGTTACTTTCTGGTTTCTTGAAGTCGGATCATACATATCAATCCCGATATCTTGTGTTTTCGACTCTTCCCTTTTCGACACAACGCCTAAATATATAAATAGCTTGACAATGACGGATTATTTAAATTTATCTCTTAATATAGGAGACAGGTCGGTGAGTTGGAGTTCTGGCTTTTGTTAGACCTTCATAAGAGTAGTACTAGATCTTCAATGTACTTCTTTGTTTCTAGCTGGTAAATGCGAATCATTTTCGCAATTACTGGGGTGTTTTCAAACTGTACTTATAAATTTCGATTTATTCATCAAATCAGTCTGACAATCTATTTTAAAGATTCAATCTCGGAAAGTGTTTCAGTTGGATATTTCATCCCAATGGCTGTCATTTAGTTACACTTGCGCAGAATAAATCGTTTTGCATCCTAACTGCGCAAATAAATGTTACTATGATTCAGCCAACACAACTTAAGATTCTAATCAGTGTTTACTTTATATATTGATAAAAAATGAAGTCCCTAATCATATGAAATGTAGTATAAATATGTACATAAAAGACTGTATATTTTATTTCGTTAAACAATCATCTCTTATAAAACCCCCTTTTTTTTTTCTTTCGCTTCCTGATTTTCCTGTCAAATATTAATCCTGACCAGATGACATCACACAAACACTAAACACACGTTCTTTTTTTCCTTGCAGGCGACACAGCAACTCCTTTTCCTCGTCATTGACGCGACCTTTTCGTCTAATTAGAAACGAGAGATGGGATGTTGGAAGAAAGGGAATATCGAAATTTTAAAGATTAGTCAACGGTCTGTCTATAGTGAGTTTTGGTGTCACATTGGAGGTTTGTCGCGGTCATACAGAGTTCGCTACCAAGAGAAAAATAGCCTGAGCGAACCGAAATGAAATCATCATAATTGCGCGCAGTGGCGGGGGAGTTGAGGGACAAAATGTTTAAATTGGAGCTTCTTTGTGTTTTTTATACACACACACATTCTCTCTCTCTCTCTCTCTCTCTCTCTCTCTCGCTTGCGAAAATATGGCGAGAAAATAATAGAGAGAGGGATAGAGTAAATGTAAAAAGTAAAAATAAGAAAGAGAAAAAGAAAAAGAAAAACGAGGAAAAAATGTAAGAAAAGGGAAACGAAGACTGTGCATATAAGTAACGGTTCCTACATAAAAATGTGTTAATATTATAACCATTATATAGGAATCCATGTGTCACAAAACTATATTCAGAATCAGAACTTTGGAGATGGGATTAAAGACTATGATAATCTACTTGAAAATCCTTGTTTGGTACTACATGACCATTATATAAGAGTCAATGTGCCATAAAACCACATTCAGAATCAGAAACTTGGAGATGGGATTAAAGACTATGAGAATCTACTTGAAAATCCTTGTTTGGCATTATATGACCATTATATAGGAGTCAGTGTGCCATAAAACAACATTCAGAATGAGAACCTTGGGGATCGGGTTAAAGACTATGAGAATCTACTTGAAAATCCTTGTTTGGCACTACATGACCATTATATAGAAGTCAGTGTGCCATAAAACCACATTCAGAATGAGAACCTTGGAGATAAGATTAAAGACTATGAGAATCTACTTGAAAATCCTTGTTTGGCATTATGTGACCATTATATAGGAGTCAGTGTGCCATAAAACAACATTCAGAATGAGAAGCTTGGAGATGGGATTAAAGACTATGAGAATCTACTTGAAAATCCTTGTTTGGCACTACATGACCATTATATAGGAGTCAATGTGCCATAAAACCACATTTAGAATCAAAAGAGAGTTTCACGATCCATGTTTCTACACTCTCCAGTTAAATTCACCATTTTCTGTGAAGGATCAGAATCTGTCTGCAGGACAAGTATTCGTTGTACACTCCAAGAATTTGGCCCTTGAGGAAGGTTTGCATCTAGAAAAAAACCCTTGTTGAAAGAAAGCCATAAGAAGTGACGTTTGCTGTTTGCCAATTATGTGGATGAAAGTGCTTTGGTGAGATGAGATCAAATCTGAACTTCTTAGCCTTATTGTAAAACATTGCTCATCACCCTGAGCAAACCAATCCCTACCGTGAAAGATGATAGTGACAGTAAAGGAAACCTGTTACTGTGTTCAAAAACTTGAGACTGGGCGGAGTTTCTTCTTCAGTCAAGACAACGTCCCAAGGGCTTACAGCAATGAAATGGTTCAGATTAAAGTAGAAGAATTTAAGTTCTCTATATGCCCAAAGTTAGTACAGAGATATACCCTAAAGACTTGCAGCTGTAATTGCAGCAAAGATTGCTTTTACAAAGTATTGTCTCGGGGGTGGCGTGTAAATACTTATGCGTCCAAGAGATGATTGTTTTTTTTGTCCTAATTATTCCTTGTGTCAAAAAAAAAAACAAAAAAAAAAACCTTTGCAGCTTCAAAGCTCGGTGCATTTAATGTTGATAAAATTGTAAAAATACTATTTAAAGGAGGATGCATATTTTCTTACAAGATTTCTCGAATATTCTTAATATATATATATATATATATATATATATATATATATATATATATATATATATATATATATATATATGTTTATATATATATATATATATATATAAAGAAAGAACAGTAAGATATATAATCCGGTGTTCTTATAGATATTTTTATTGTTACAAAATAGTGCTCAATGTAAATTTACAGAGCATTAATATTATAAATTAACTGATCTAAAATATGTTTTTTCGCTACACCGTTCTAACCATGTTTCAAAAATGGAAGCTAAAAGCTTAGCATGTAATTTTGTAATTAAATTAAAGACGTTAGTTCCATTTCATCCTCAAGCGAATTTTGGAGTAACTCATTTAGGCACGGCAAAAATCATAATTTACAGTTTCCATGGATACAGAGAAATCCATTCATCCAGACAAGAAGTGATTGCGTGTTCATTTTATTAACTTTTGTTGTATCCGTTATTAGTTACGTCTGAAAAAGGGTTCAACGAATTCTGACATCCGTTAAATGCATGTCGTCTGGATTAAAAAAAAAAATTATATATATATATAAATATTGATATATATTTCATTAAATAATATAGACAAGCTTTGTCTATTTATTTTATGTAAATTATTTTCATATCGTCTGATAAGCTTAATAACATTATCATTAAAAGAAGAAATAAAATCCAATATTGATACATATTTTTTTAATCCTATCTAAACTTTCGGCTTAACTACAAGAGCGAATGCCCATATTACTACAAAATAACAATTATAAAAAATCTATTACATCGTGCAGAATCTAATTCATCCACAAAACAGATTTTTTACAGTGAACTTAAGAATATAAAACAAACACTTATTAATAATAGCTTTGCAAACTATATAGTTGATGAAAAAATAAAATGCTTTCTTAGAAGTCTCAATAATAAGCAAATAGAACATAATACTGCTTTAACTAATCTCAAACATATTAATCTCTTATATCGTAATCAAATGCATACAAATTATAAAAAAGATGAAAATATACTAAAAAATTAGTAAATACTAATATATCCTAGCAAAACAAATAAGTTAATCATATACTACACTAAATCTAGTATATTCAACTCAATTATTTGCAATGATTCTTCTCTCCCGATTAGAGATTTGCGAAAAACCAACGTAGTTTACAAATTCAAGTGCCCTTTGGGAGATTGTATCTCTAACAGATTAAATAATATTTACGTTAGTCATACCGCAAAACTCGCTTTTCTTTTGAATGAAAACTCTAACATTTTTAGGCATTTAAAACAACATGCCTAGCCGCATACACAATTCCGAAAAATCCTTGTTGAAAACACAACTACACTTAAACATGAAAACAATAAACAAAAACTAAAAATTCTTGAAGCTATGTACATAAAACAATAGAAACCTAACCTGAACAAAATAAACTATGAAATCTCCACAAATATTCTTAAACTGTATAACAAAGGCCATTGGTTTATACCAATGGCTTCCCATACTTAATACTTCGCGTTTTCACTCTCGCGAGGTCATGAGCTGTGGTGCGATTTTCGTTTCCTGCGTTTCATATGCACAAGATTGTCGTTGCTTGGAAATCTTCCATGTAAATAAAAACAGACTATCATTATTGTTTTGTCCGTATATTGTTTAATATATCGTAATGTAACTGTCATCTTTGATAATGGCTTATGTAAGCCGAAAGCTTAGATAAGATTAAAAAATATGTATCAATATTGTGATTTTCTTTCTTCTTTTATTGATAATGTTATTAAGCTTGTCAGACGATATGAAAAGGATTTACATAAAATAAATAGACAAAACCTGTCTATATTATTTAATGAAACATGCATCAATGAAAAAATGTTGCCTAAATACACACACATATATATATATATATATATATATATATATATATATATATATATATATATATATATATTAATTGATTTAAAATATGGTTTTT
>OZ010614.1:6557318-6562318 GCA_963932145.1 Acanthosepion lycidas | reverse complement strand
ATGCGTAGTCACAGCCACGTAAAACAAATTTACTTCGATGAAGCCCTAAAAAACGAAACACGTCACGCGAAATAATTTTACACTTTGTCATAATACACACACACACCACACACACACACACACACACACACACACACACATATATATATATATATATATATATATATATATATATATATATATATATAGAGAGAGAGAGAGAGAGAGATAAAAGAGAAGAGAGAAGGATTCGTTTATATGTTTATCGAATGTAAATGGCGGCATAGGCAGAATGAGTTCGAATACCCGTTCGATTGTGTTTCGTTTACTTCGGGCTAAAAGACATGAAAACATATTCTCCCAACTATGGGTTAAATACCAGAGTAGAAAAAATATCTTGCCTTGGTGTGGCAACTAGTCTAAAAGAAGAAAAGCACTGAATTTAAACCTGTGGGTGGTTATTTGGAAATATTGGGGTGTACCAAATCTCTGTTATTAATTCTTTTCAAAATTCTGGCTACATAGAGAGAAACCATTATATTCGACTCTACTTTGTGGGTAGTAACTCTCTCTTTCTCTCTCATTCTCTCTCTCTCTATATATATTTATATATATACATATATATATATATATATATTTATGCACACGCACATATATACATATATATGCATATATATATATATGTATATATATATATGTATATATATATATATGTGAATATATATATATATATATATATATATATATATATATATATATATATATATGATGGAATCTCCTATCGTGAACAATAAATATTGGTCAGCATCGGATGGGTCCTATCATTTTACACTTATGCATGCTAGCAGGAGCTATTATGGAGAAAATCAGGTAAGGGAAAGACATATTTAATTTGTGCTTTCTTAAGTGTGATACTAGCCCAGCTTTGCTGCGGTTGACAAAGCCACACTGAGAGATGAAATTTGTTAAAGCAGGATTTTGATGGCTTCTCTGCTTCAGAGCTTGACGAAGCTGATCACGGTGCTTCAGTTTTTAACTTAATGAAACACGTATTACGCCATTCCTTCGTGGCCTGACGATTGCGTCTAGCATGAAACAGCCTGTCGCCTCGTAGTGTTGACTTCAATGTTCACTTTTATATATTTACATATGCTCTATCACTGATATTGAGCACTTTATCCCATATATATAGCACATCTTAAAACTATATTTCTTCATATATATATATATATATATATATATATATATATATATATATATATATATATATATATAATAAAAATATAATAAAAAGGCTTAAACACTAATATTCTATGGTCATAATTTATTCCATTGGAATCGTAAAAACGATCTAAATCATCAGACCTACAAATTCAAAAAGAAAACAGAAAAAATCGTATTTACGATTCCAATGGAATAAATTATGACCATGGAATATTAGTGTTTAAGCCTTTTTATTATATCCTTACTCTGTCCTGGACACCGAGTTCTACCTCTTGGAATTTTTTATTCAAAAAATATACCCCTATGCACCTATATATATATATTTATATATTTTGCATATGTATGTGTATATTTACCCTAATATTATATATATATATATATATATATATATATATATATATATATATATATATATATATATATATATGTATAATGAAGGTATGTGTTGTTAAAGACTATGGAACATTTCCGTTTAATAATAATCTTTTTTTTTTCTTGCTTTCTCGTAAAGTTTTTTTTTTTATATGTGCGTCTAAGTTGGTGAAGAAAGATCCTTGTCCTAGACCCAAATATAAAAAAACTTTCGGGAAAGCAAGAAAAAACAGAAAAAATATTATTAAACGGAAAAGTTCCGTAGTCTTTAGCATGACATGCCTCAGTAATCGCATTCCACTAATTGATATATATATATATATATATATATATATATATATATAGAGAGAGAGAGAGAGAGAGAGATAGAGAGAGGGAGTTGGTTTAGAAGGCCCAAGGATCACCAAGCGCGTCTGAAAGTTTAATAATTTTTCTTTATTATATTTTTGCAAAATTTCTTTCACGTATTTATAAAGAAGGCTTTAGAAATGAATCTTGTAAAAAATACCCCCCCTGGACAACGAATAGTTAATGTTTTAACCAAACCAAGGATCCATAAGTCAAACACGACATGCTTATCGTTGATGTTACAGTGTTGGAGATTTTCTAAGTTTTGATAGTAAACGACTTTCCCCAAATTGGCAGGTCACGAAAGAGTACTTGACCGAGCCATGGAGACTAGCAGAGAAAGAAGAATCTGAGGACATCAAGACGACAGCAGATTCAACAGGTTTGGATTACCCGGAGGTTATTCCAGTGAATCCTTAAAAGAATCTTTAAAAGAATGGATCTGTTAACAAGATGGTGTCACAGCTCAAACGGCAAGGGTCGAAATAGAGCTTATACAAATTTTGGGAAAAAGAATATTTTCTCGCGATTGCAGCCTAAACTGCTCGGTTCTGAAAAGATTACTTCCTAAGCTGTCATCTATATAAGAAAAAAAAAACGGTTTATATCAGAAAAGCTCAAACTCTCTAACAGATGAAGGACAACATTTATCCAGAAATCAAGGGGAACGAGAGCACGGAACACTGAGGGTTGTGAAGGATATCTCTATCTGCAAAAGGCAGTGTGTGTGTGTGTGTGTGTGTGTGTGTAACGAATGCACGACCGCAATTTTTGCCCCAAAATTTACATGTACATGCTCCAAGTTAGCGGGAAGGCCAAGACCGATTTTGCATTTCCCAACTCCCATTGATAGAGGAAATAATCGATTTTTTCATGCTACCACGGCAGTTTTCATGTAGTTTGCGTCCATTTTCTACTGGCTAGAGTGAGAGCCTATAGGTGGCTGCCACGAATAGGCAGGAAGATTCTATTGGCCAGCGTGAGAGCCAACAAATGACTGACACGAATGTTAACTAGCATGCAAGAAAAATCGATAGTTGCATTCGTCACAAGCGGGAAAAATTTAAATCTTCATGGCACTTTACTCCAATTGGCTTATTCGCTTTTTTAAATTCAACGTTGATTCTGATTCCGTAGAACTGGGTTGGGTGTGAAAAAGTATTTGTTGTTAACATTCTTTTTTCATTCTGTTCTTCCAGTTACAAGTCCTTTTTTAAAGCTGATCGTTTTGTGTTTATTTTGTTTAGTTCTTCTTTCGTAACAGATTTAATGTTTAGTATAGAGCTTAGAAAAAATTTGCAGTGTGAGATAGGCAAGAAGTAAGGCATGTAGCAAGATCAGCACGGCAAAAGCCACTCCTTTAAAGGCAAGGAAGGGCAGAAATATTTTAAGTCAAGTGATAGCGATTGCTGTATGAGTCGTACGATTTTTGAATCAAGCACGGGCAACGCCGGGTCATGATGCTAGTTGTCTTATAAAGAGCGCGTACGAGCGAAGCTAAAAATGGATGCCATTTAAAAGATGTAATCTTTCTCAAGTAGAGTAAATTTATTTCTTATATCTACTCTATAAGTTACTATGGTATTGTGAATAAAATTTAAAAAAATAAAAGAATTATTAAATTTTGAAATATCTTTGTGGCCACTCTATATCAGTCAGTTATGTGATTTCCCGCAGTAGGTTGCCATTTCTTTCTGCGGTAGACTAGTTGCCATCCAAGGCTATAGAACCCGTTCTGTCTTGCTATTTACCCATAATTGGGGGAGAAGAAGAAGATACATACCTTTCCCAAGGGTATTAGCACATAAATGAATGTAATGGATTCGACTGGAATTCGAACTCGGCTCTCCGATTCCTTAATCCGAGCCGCTGTCTATTATATCTTAAATTTAAAGTATTTCTCAATGACACATGGTACAGTGGATAAAAGTGTTAGTTAAATCCAGTGACAGGACACAAAGAGTGTGGGTTCAATACCCAGTTAATGGAGAACTTTCAGAGGGAAAATTATCAGGAGATAACCGATAACTGACATCCATTAAACATGGCACGTGGAACTAGAACAGTCTACCCCAGTGAGCGAAATAAAGGGTTCAGTTGAACATTCCAACCACCTAAAGAAGACCGGAGCGTACAACGGCCGAAACGTTGTAATAAATATGGCAACAAAGATGAGGACACTAGTCCGAATAATATAAATAATATATTTCTTCCGCCTTTAAAATCGGCATTATAAAACCTTTATCTCGATTCGAACAATGTTCTCTGTTACCGTTAGGAAAGGAGTGATTATTTCAGACCCTTATACAGGTGACACTATTTTCCTAGGCTTCGTTTGGCAAAAGGCCTTTATTCTTGAGCACCTGACAAGGCCCGATCTCACTGCACTAGTGAGTTCCTCGGCGAGACTTGAATAGGCAATTCATATTCTATTGAGCAAACCAGACGCATCAACGCACTTTTCACCTTCTCCTGTCTATAACCGGGGGGCATAACACGCGCGAAGTGCGTGTGAGGGGCGTCGGGTTAGAGAGGAGGTAGCGATAGAGTTTTATTTTAAGGAGAGGAGCGTTGTACTGAGCGGTTGGTTGGGCCGGGGCGGGGCGTTGTCTTAATCTGTCGCCATTCACAAATAACATCAATAACAACAACAACAACAACAACAACAACAACTACCCCCGTTGGCTGATTCCTGCTCTTGATAATTTCACCCGCTTACGAAGCCTTCCCCCCCACCGGACAACCAACCATCTCCCGCCTTCGCTGCTGATATTGGCGGACGTGTTTTTTTTCTCCCCCTTTATCTGGGTTCCATATTACAGCAGTTATTACACTCTACGACATAAAATGTCGGGTTTCAAGGAGGAGAAATAAAATGCTATATTTTTAACTAAAGGAAAAATTCGTTTAATCCAAATGCGCGCGTCCGATTGTCATAAACTGTCCCTTTTTTCATCACAGATGCATTTCGGAAATAAATTATTCTTGTTACGACTGGGCTGTGACGAGTCAAACTGCAAGCGACACAGTTTCGACAGGGTGTGGCATGCTGGCCTTCTTCCCAATTTAAAAGGTTA
>OZ010614.1:6549818-6552318 GCA_963932145.1 Acanthosepion lycidas | reverse complement strand
TAAAGAATTTCATTATTTTTCCCCCAAATTACAAATTTATCTAATCCAGTATCTAATGTATTTGACATGGTCCCAGGTGCTCCCTTTATTATGGGAACTACCTTAATCATCTTGTTTCACATATCTTGTCCGGCTTGCAGCCACATTACGGTGAAACACCGTTTTCTGTACGATCCCGGTTAGTATACAGATGACCGCTTGGGAATACCAGGTGATGTTAGCCTGGATGTGCGGGTGGTGTAATGCATAATGGCTACGAATCATTAACCGGAGAGCTGAGTTCCAATTCCAGTTAGATTTTCTATATTCACTTATGTGAAAATGCTCATGGGAAAGGCATGAAACCACCTCTTCTACCCTTAGATATGAGTTAATTAGTAAAAGTTGTATCACTAAAACTATTATTATCTCTAAAAAAAATTGAATTGTGTACAAAATTTTTAGATTTCGGCATTAAATAACCCATAGAGGTGTTGATATGCCGCTTAACAAAACCAGCAACCAGCATATCTTGTAATTCTGGCACTTGTGTGAAGACCTGTGTAACATCATCCGAACGTGAAACTTATATTGAAGTGTGCGTGACTTCCCCATCCTCTCTCGGGAGGGGGGAGGAGGTATTTATTTATGATGATGCTTCATAACAAATGCAGCCCAGATGCAGCTAATCTGGTGAATCTGCACATGTCAGTTGGAGGTCACCTTAGGTCAAAGCTGCACCTGGTGTGCAAAGTTTATTCCACCATGATTGGAGTGAAACCCCTTTTTCTGGAGTGCAACGTCTATTAGACCATGAATGAAGTGAGACCACTTTTTCTGGAGTTCAACATATATTCCGCCATGATCAGTAGTGAAACCCCTTTTACTAGTGTGAAACGCCTATTCCACCATGGTTGGAGTGAGACGCCTTTTTCTGGTATGCAATGTCTATCCCGCCATGATTGGAGTGAAACAGGTTTTTCTGGTGTGTATCGTCTATCCGCCATTATTGGAGTGAAACCTTTTTTTGTTGTGCTACGTCTATTCTGCCATGAACTGCAGTGAGACCCCTTTTTCTGTTGTGCAACGTCTATTCTACCATGAACTCGAGTGAGACCCCTTTTTCTGTTGTGCAATGTCTATTCAGCCATGAAAAGGAGTGAGACCCCTTTTTCTGTTGTGCAATGTCTATTCAGCCATGAATAGGAGTGAGACCCCTTTTTCTGTTGGGCAACGTCTATTCCGCCATGAACAGGAGTGATACCCCTTTTTCTGTTGGGCAAAGTTTATTCAGCCATGAACTGGAGTGAGACCCCTTTTTCTAGTGTGAAACGCCTATTCCAACATGGTTGGAGTGAGACGCCTATTTTCTGGTATGCAATGTCTATTCCGCCATGAACTGGAGTGAGACCACTTTTTTTCAGTTGTGCAACGTCTATTCCGCCATGAAAAGAAGTGAGATCCCTTTTTTCTGGTATGCAATGTCTATTCCGCCATAAAAAGGAGTGAGACCCCTTTTTCTGTTGGGCAACGTCTATTCCGCCATGAACTGCAGTGAGACCCCTTTTTCTGGTATGCAATGCCTATTCCGCCATGAACTCGAGTGAGACCCCTTTTTCTGTTGTGCAATGTCTATTCAGCCATGAAAAGGAGTGAGACCCCTTTTTCTGTTGTGCAATGTCTATTCAGCCATGAAAAGGAGTGAGACCCCTTTTTCTGTTGTGCAATGTCTATTCAGCCATGAAAAGGAGTGAGACCCCTTTTTCTGTTGTGCAATGTCTATTCAGCCATGAAAAGGAGTGACCCCTTTTTCTGTTGTGCAATGTCTATTCAGCCATGAAAAGGAGTGTGATCCCTTTTTCTGTTGTGCAACGTTTATTTAGCCATGAACAGGAGTGAGACCCTTTTTTTCTGGTGTGCAACGCCTATTCAACCATGATTGAAGTGAGACCCTTTTTTCTGGTGTGCAACGTCTATTCGGCCATGAAAAGGAGTGTGACCCCTTTTTTCTGTCCTTGAAAATTACGTGTATCTCCCTTATCCCCTTAATCTACGCTTCCTAACACTTTTGTAATAATTACACAGTATTTTGGATTGGAAGACTTATTTTTCACCCTATAAACCTTTTCCCACAGATGCAAAGTTGCCAAATCTTCACTACTCTATCTCTAGTTCCATCGCAAATGTTCAGATGAGTGCTCCATTCTTTTGTTCCACCAGTTCAGATCTTTACATTCCGGGCTCGCTATGCTACTTCCAAGTAGTCGAATCACCCTCATTTCCTCCATATTACAAATGTAAGATTTTCCATCTTTTCACAAAAACTGATACTCTGCGGAGTTGACTCCTGCGTGGGTGCTTTCCTAAAAACTTCAATTTTCACCTCTTCATGTTAAAGATCAATTATTATCTATCCTCCTTATCCTCATAATCTGCATTTCCAACCACCTTCTCTTCCATTCATGACACACACATTACCATTTTGACAGGAATCCTCTACTTTGAGTGGCTCTGGATAAAT